>JAIFHC010000382.1:0-50000 GCA_021229015.1 Solen grandis | reverse complement strand
GTTTGCTGAAACACTGTATTAGATATCACAAAATTCACGGCTTAGCATCCCATTTATGTGTCCGTTCATTTGTATGTTTGTATTAATTACGTTCAGCCTGATGCATCTAAGAGAACAACTATATCATTATCAAACAAACTGCAATTCAGTCTGGATAATGTTTTTGTGAATTCGAAACCAAAGCTTAATTTCAGCGAATTATCATCTCAATGAACAAGGTGTGAAACTGGCGTTCAAATATCCAATCAGCATTGTCTTACGTCTTAAAATAACAATACATTTATGTATTTGTTCAATTTTTTTCCAAACGGATACATCTATACATCAAACTATACATCATTTTCTCACACCAGATCATCGCCTAGTTCAGTCATAACATAAAACACGCGAGTTGTGTCCCCTGTGGGCAATCGATACGGTACCTTGAAATGTATCGTTTTTTACAAAGATATCGAATGGACATTTATATTTTAGTAACCGATTGATATCCCCTTATTTCATCCGACAAAAGAAAACATCACCTCCGGGTATTACCGCTGCTGTGCGTTTAAAAAGAGGCTTATATACTGACATAAAATATTTCCTCTTATATTCCGATTACATACATACACTAGAAAGAAGCCATATAATTGAATAGCATTTATAAAATAGATTGAATGAAATGTAATACCAGGAAAAAAATATGTTCATTTGTTTTAAAGAAGAAAATGTCAATATATGCTCATAGTTGGCAATAACGCTTCAAATGATATACACATCGTTTTTAAAAAGTCAAATGCAATGTCCATTGAATGGTATATTCGAAAGTTAAAGATTTTAGTTTAATTAATAATATGACAAAATCCGTAAAACCGTTATGATCTGTCATTGTAAAGACAAATGTATTTTCCAAAGAATGTAAAAAGTGTTGAATTGTTTGTGTATTCATTTCTTTTTCGAGTTGATAAAACTTTCTCACACTAGCTCATCGCCTTGAGTTAACATAAAACACGCGAGTTGCGTCCCCTGTGGGCATTATCGATACGGTACATTGAATAGAGATGGTGGGTGGACAGTTATATTTTGACAAACGTTTGATTCCCCTATATCTTATCCGACAAAAGAAAACATAGCCTCCGGGTATTATTGCTGCTGTGAGTGTTTTTTTTGTTTTTGTCAACAAGCAAACAAACAAAAAAAGCATTACTTCAAATAGTATCAGGGTTATAATAATTTCGTGAACGATGTGCTTATCAGTCACCTTTAATTTTAAATTATGTTTAATCACAAACGAGATTATATGTCATTTATAACCTTTTACCTCATAAAGACTTGTTTTGACATATTGGCAAACAGAGCAGACCCAGATCAGACAGCAATGGAAATTGTCTGATCAGGGTCTTCTGTATGTATTCTTACAATATACAATATGCAGTTTTCATACTGTCGACAAGGAAAGTAAGTACTCTTTCGCTTCATGTACAATTTAAAGTTCCAGTAAATGAATATTCATATGAAGTCATTCTTTTTTTATATAAAAATTTCAATCCTAGTTTCATCAATAAACACTATGATAAAATAGTTACTAATATTTTTAAATCCACCGTCTATATAGTAAAAATTTAAAAACGATTTTACTTTCAACTCGATCTATTTTTTTTTCTCAAAATTTTGAGTTCGTTGATCTCATATGTCCAAGACTTTTTACTGGTTAAATCAAACAGGCGAAAGTTTTAGAATTGAAATCATGGATTCTTGAATTTGTTGATTCGTGTGTTAAGAATGGTATTTTTTCAATAAGGCTATTTGAGGAAAATAGACAAAACATGTAAATAAACACGAACATCGTCTGGTGGCGTAACACCATAAATCATTCAAACTGTTGCTACTGATGATGGTGTTGGTGGTGAAGATGATACCAAGTGCATAGGTTGTCAAGGTAACCCAAACACGGTAGCAGAGTCACCCTTCCGGTTGGTAGCGGATGCAGAATGGAATTCTGAACGCAGGGTCATAAATCTGTCCCCTGGGACGGAGTGACACGTGACCAAGTAGCTTCCATCTGCACGTGCCAGTTTGTTGGCGTAGAAAATAGTTCGTTAATACTGACAACCCATGAAATGTACATGAGAATTCTACCCCGTTTTCCTCGTGTGACACATGCTCTTCCTTTCTCCATAATTATGAAGTCATTATACTATATTCATTTTTTTTCCATTTTATCTAGTTCGAATGTAAAACAACAACAACAAAAGATGATAAAAAATAGATGTTATACGACTAAACTAGCACGTACCGATAACGTCAACGCCCAGATCTATATACATAGTTATCAAGATTTCAGTTTGTTTTCAATTCAACTCCATGCACGTGCAATATATCTGGTTGCAAGACCTTCTGAGTACGTGCTTATTAAGGTTGGTGATTTCGAAAGTAAAGGCTTCTACTCGCAAACAACAACAACATGAGCTCAAAACTATTTCAATTATATTCGAAGGGAGTCATATTATTACTGTGCATTTATAAGTGTCTAAAAACGTTTGATACAGTATCTTTGTACGTTGATGTCTCTATATATTAAATGCATTTTTATATTTTATGGCATCTTGAAACTTTGAATCCTGACAGCGAAAACATTACATCTAAGATGAAAAGTGCATGGGTAAAAAAATTGGAGTGGTCATTTATTAAACTTTATTTTTAACTAGGAATTAAAGTTAAAAAAATCGACCTCTCCATACATTATTTTTACATACAGAGGCCGTTTATAATATATATATTTTTTTTATTTTTTTTTCGGTTAATGTTTTATGTTTAAATCAAAATGAGGCAAATACAAATTAACAAAAGCAAAATAAAGGACTTATAAAATTACTATTTAAAACAAACTATACAAATATTACTCAAGAATTTAAAAAAAAAAGAAAAAAGAATTTAGAAAAAAAACGTTCCCAGCTGGAATAGAATTCATGACCTCTTGAAGGGGAAAAAAGTACCGATCCACGCTCTTACCAACTGAGCTATTTCCACAAGTCTAATAGAGTGTGTAAATAAGGCTATAGATAATGAACCTGATCAAAACAGCAGGACTAGCACTACACAGACAATTGTACTGTATTGATATCTACACCATGCGTTTTTATATTACGGTAACATATTAACAAGATAAACATTACTTATCCCATCCATCATCTAATAATTAAACTATACTATGTATAATTACAAGCTGAATACAGAGGACATGAAATGTGCAATGTCCAGATCGACGGGCGAAGCGATAAGTAGGTCATGGCCGATATGTATGTAAATATCATCACAATACATACATCTACTGACTAACAATCTATCAAATATGATAAATTACACTGGAAACTATTTTTAAAACAAACACAAATCACGTATTTGAAACCCCTAAACAATCACATAGAAAATATCGGTCACTGAAAACTATTACTAACACATATTTACATTCGACTGCAATACCAATTTTGCACGTGCGCAAACGGAAGCGTAAACCCATTGTAATTAGACATACTAATATATATACAGTACTTAATAACAGTAATGTATATACAGTACTGAATACCGTCCCGAAAAATAACCATAACCAAATAAAATCCATATTTACGAGACAGCATTTGGATAACCTAAAGAGAACATTTACCGAAGGAACATGCCTCTAAGATTGATTATCAAAGCCTTGGTGTTATTTTTTTTATCATGTTTAGTATAATTTGTTTAAATTTTTGTTTTAAAGTAATGTTGATGTAAGATTATATATTATTATATTATTTTCAGTCACTGATCCTGTACATCAAGCCCCCGTCCTCTATCGAACCAATCTATCATGTGGTTTACTGTTTATGACCTTGTTCGTCCAAGTAACAAATCGCGCGTGGTACGGGATGAAAGTTCCCAGTATTATTCTGTTAAGTTAGGAGGACAGGCACGAAATGGCGAGAATCGGTAGATCAAAAGATGTCACGGTTTACAGAGTGGGTAAAATGAGCTACTCTTTTCTTATATTTCCTCGTACATTCCATTTTCAAAAATCAGAAAAAATAAATATACTAGAGAGAAATCATATAATTTAATGGCCTTTGTAAAATAGGCTGGAAAGCATACGATGCAAAACGAATATATATGTTTGTTAATTCTAATGTTAAAATACGAGTAATGCCTTAGAAACTTATAAATTCAATAAATTTTCTTTAATTTTAAGGAGTAAAAAATATATATTCAAACAAATATTAAAGGTGTCGAAAAGCTGTGTATTTACATCATTTTCTCGCCTTGTTTCGTTAACATAAAACACGCGAGTTGCGTCCCCTGTGGGCAAATGAAACGGTACTTTGAAATGTTCGTATCGTTTTCTTATTGAGATATCGGGTTGGCATTAATTTTTTAGTAAACGTTAGATACCCTTTTATTTCACCCGACAAAAGAAAACATCGCCTCTGGGCATAATTGTTGCTGTGAGTTTATTTTTTTATACACTTTCTTCAAAATACTGAGAAAATAAGTATATGATATATACATGCGTACTTCAAAATATATTATCACCAGGGTTTAAAAGCATTTCTGTATTCGAATTTCGTTAACAATGTGTTAATTTTCAAGTTTTTTTTATCAATATGTTTACATATCACACAATTGCCAGGTCTAGGGTAAAAAAAAAGAAAAGAAAATCGTTCATGTGTGCTTGAAATGAAATGTTTTTTTGCTTTAAGTCGATCTTCATGGTGAAGATTCGTTGTCAAGGTAACCAAATAACAGTAGCAGGGTCATCCGACTGGTAGCGGATGAGGAATGGACCAGAGGACACAGGGTCATAAATATGTCCCATGGGACGGAATGACACGTGGCGAATTAGCTTCCGCCCGCACGTGCCGCTTGTCTGATCGCAGTGAATTTCAAAATAGTTCGTTTATACTGACAACCCACGATATGAACATTCGAATGTGAATTTTATTTTATTAATTTACTTATTTAGTTATTTATTTGTTTTTATCTTTACTCACACACTTAATTATAAACACAAATCTCATAAAGTATACGAGAAAAAAACAATCAGGAAAAAAATGAGAATAAAATCTTTCGATCAAAAATATCTGTAACTGATGAAATAGTAGATAAACCAATATAAAGATAATTGGTAAAAACGACTCCTTATTTGATCAACTAAGCTTCAACAAATGATCTGTCTGACAATCGTTACCTTTTGCGTTTTACAGAGTTTTTAATAGTTTTTTTCAATAGTTGGATTTTGGTACGTACAATCACGGATATCACCGCTAAACAGATGATCTGCCTCTGTCTTTTACCTAAGTAGTTTCGTGGTCTATCAAATCCCCCCCCCCCACCCCCCGGATTTTAACATATTTTCCTCTAAACTAACTGCATATGTTTTCATATGTCTATTAAACATATTATGAATATTAACATTATCTTCTTATTATATTATAATGAATAATTATATCTATATCGTGCTGCCATCCTCGGTTTTGTTCATTAGGAGAAAGGTATAAAACCTATGTCCTAACAACATATTCATTCATTCATTCATTCATTCATTCATTCATCATTCATGTTTTATACATAAGACCTTGATTTTACCCAGAGCGTTGATAGCAGATTCAAACAACTCAGGCAATGTAAACAAAGAAAATATACCATTTTAATAGAATCTATATTTCATCACAAAAGGCAGCAAATCAACATGTATGGTCACATCATATATCTACTTGAACTGTGTACGAGCAATGCTACAGTATTAAGATAATTCTATTTAAACTTGCCTAGACTTAGAAACAGGTAAAATGCAAACATTAAAATAATTTAAGTACTTCATTATCATCTCATTGTTTTCTTTTTTTATCTAATCATGTTTTACGACGTACGTGCATCCATACCCCCAATTTCATTCATTACTATAACAGTATTTTTGTAGTACCATGGGAAATTTCACTTCGCCGTGGGTCAGAAATGAACAATACAGAAGGCGGAGCGAACAGCGAGTAGGCGGAGCAACATCTAGCCGCAGGTAATTCATTGGTTATCGATCAATACTCTCCTCGTCGCTGATTGGCTAAACGCTATATTTTGCTCGCAGATGTTTAGCATATAAGAATCTGTATAATGTCTTGGAAGCACACTTGTGTTTGACTAATTCTTTATCAGATATTGTCTCTATAATTATTAGTTGCGGTGTTCTGGTGTTCTGGATCGAGCTAATCAGTTTTAAATCATTGATGATCGGGTCTGCATTTCTTAGGCTATATTCTCTGTTTTTGGTACCAGAGTAATTTGAAGAAGGCGGAATTCTGCGAAGATTTTTTCCAAACCAGACTACAAGTGTTTTATATCAAAGTGACAAACAGACGTTTGTTAGGCGAGATAAGTGAAGTAGTTAGCAGCATACTGCACGATGAGCATAAGTGTTGGTGGATATCATTCCGGGTTCACGCACAGTGGTGCTATGGGGCTGTCCTCGGCCCAGGACGTTTATTACCCGGCTCCCTACCCGGCCTATGTTCCGGTTAGCTCGGAGTACGCGACGTTTGGTGATCGGTCGGCGTATATTCATAACTGGATGCACAGTAGTTCACCGGATGTTCCGATGTCGTCGCCGGAGCCTTATGGACCTATGTGCAGCACGCCGTCGCCGGTGAATTCTATGTGTCAAGGTCATGTCGGGTACCCGACGGAAAGTGGTCCAAGTTTGAAACAACAGTGGGAGGAATACCACATGTCGCCGGCGGACCACGGGCACTTCAACCCTCTCATGCGACCTCTTGGGGATCTCAGCCAGTATGACACTTACACCAATTCCTTCGGAGAGCGTTGTTACAGACGGCGGACGTCGGCAAACAAGAAGGAACGGCGACGGACTCTTAGTATCAACAATGCGTTTTCCAACTTGAGGGGTTCGATACCCAACGTGCCATCGGACACTAAACTGTCCAAGATTAAGACACTGAGACTTGCCATAAGTTACATTTCCTACCTGAATGAAGTGCTCGAAAAAGATGACCCAACACTCGTGGAGACGGGATTCAAAGCGGACATTTCACGGAAGAGAGAACGACGAACCTTGGTGAACGTCAAGAAACCCGCCGACTCTTGCGTAAGTACCATTTTGATACGCTCCATTGAGCATACATCATGTGCAAATTTATATCAGTACTTTCATAAGTTTACCCTAGATGTGATCTTGTCAACCATTTTCGGGTAAAGTTTATGATTGTTTTATTAGATATGCATTCATATGAAATAAAATCTTGATATTCCTGAAGTAAGTAGAACTAGTATTTATTAATTTCATCGGAATACTGACAATCGGTGTAAACGTTTAAGGAGGTACTGATTACTTATGGCATTATTTGTATTATATTTGATATTGATAAAAAATAATAATAAAATTCTAGAATTATTATTTTACAACAAATATTTAATAAGTACCAGTGCAAATAATTACATATTAAACTGACATTTCTTTATTAAATATGCTGATATTTTAACTGGACTTTCCGTTTTTCTTAGCCTAAAAACAAACTTGATTAATATCATAAACTACCTTTAAATCGTAATTGTTATTATAAGTATATTTTATGCTACGCGAATAAATGAAAATAATATCGTCCAGATTAAATCAGTAATTGTGCAAAGTATTTATTTTTTGTTGTTAGGTTCTTAAATTTCAAAATGATTAATATGCATATATATTCATAAAGTGTTTTTCTTATAATCCTTTAACGTTATATACAGAGGGTTTATGTTACATTTTTATGTATTTGGATCTTTGAATAATCAAACATATAATAACGTCATATTCCTTATCATTTTTAAGAATTTTATTCTCCAGAAAACAGATATGTAGGAGCAGTTCTATTTAAATTCCTGGTGCTAGAAACAAAGAGATAACATCATGATTAATTCCATTTTTATTAAAACGTCATACATAAACTTCCATATAGACAAACAGTATGTTCGGAGATACCGCGTCCATTAATGGCAGCATTAATTTGTTTAAAACGAAACTGACATGTTTTATTGTAATTTAGTTTCACGATTGTTTGTAAACAAGCATGTCTAATTACTCCCTGCCCCTCTCTTTAGGACCCCCGGGCGGGAGGTATATCTATTTTGATATCTAGATATGATTTGACATTTTATGCACATATCATTTTATATGAATGTCATTATATAGAAGTTTGGAGGGACATACTAGTTTTGTTTCATATGTGGAATGCATTTTTTGTTCTATAAAATAGAGCTCTATTAAGCCTAAGAGGTTTTATTACATATAGGAACAAATATTGCGGGTTCATAGAAATCGATAAACGATAAAAGTTCAATTACCTAAATACCAAAGTTTGACTGAAATATTTTAGTGTTTGCGATAAAGTAAACATAGTTATAAAATAATTGAGTCATTGTATTTTTACTTACATGTATAACTACATATGTTTTTCAACGGATATTTTTGTATAAACACACATACTTTTTAAAAGGAATTTTCTTAATCGGTAATACAAATTTGAAGGTGAATGATAATGTCTATTCCATAGAAGTATTTATCTATGAAATATTTGATTTTTGATGTCTTCCCAACACTTTATTTAAATATGAAACACCACAATATAAGCATAAGGAAATGGAAGCACCTTTATTGAGTTATAGACAATACTTTAAAAACATGAGGAACTGGAAAACTGCATAGTTGTTTTATGTAAACATTGGTTGCAAAATGTTATGATTCGATTGCAATACTTGAAGCCTGGAATTCATGTTTGATAAAAATGTTCTATTAAAATCAATTCCACACTTTAGTCGCTCGTTTAATTTGTCTAAGAGTAAAAGTTGTTTGTACCGGGGTGATAAATCCGGGATTCACATATAGCTTTTTTTCCGGGATAGGCCCATTAACATATTAGATTGATAGTCAAGCCCATCACTTTTTATGAAACTAAGTCATAATAATACATGTAATTTTATTTTATATCTGTGACCTTATGTTTATGAAGTTTGTTTTCCTATGAAATATTGTGAAACGGGCCCTAAGAGAATTGTGTTTCTGTTAACAAACTAAATATATTAGTTGATACCAAAATAAAATATTGGAGCTATAATTCATTAACATAATTTTTATCGAATATTGATAATATTATGTTCAGGAAAAAAATATCAAATTATGTGATATATAAGAATTTATGAATCATAATGTCAGTTCTTATTCAAAATCGTTTAAAAATTTATAACGTAAAAAAGACGCACACTCTCCTAAAGTTTGTAAATCGACGCGTTAATTTCATAGCGATAGTAATCATATTTCACCGCTAGGGGGCGTGTCGATACCGCCAGGGGTTCGAAAGGGCGGAAACTGACACTTCGAACCCGACTGCGGTCCTTAAATCCGTGGGCGTTCATGGTATTGAATAGGATGTTAATTTGATTATGAGAAGACAAATGAATGTCACTCCATCTGGAGCGGTGTTTAAGGCCGGAAAATGATACAAGTCGATACTTCCCTCATCAAAATGACGATGTCTGATGATTTCCCGATATCTGTACACGAGGATCGAAGTAGATATATGAAACGTATTTTATATTTGTAGTATTAACAAATCTGAGTAAATAATGATTGTAAATTTCGTCACTAATTTCGTTCATTTTATAAATCTATTGCAAAGTATTATATAGGATAAAACAAAGGGGTTTGGCACGAGAGGGGGGCATCAAATCACTATAGTGATTTTATTCCCCCTTTCGTGCCAAACCCGTTTGGGATAAAACGATAAATAAATGCAATGACCCAACATAGAAAGGTTCATTCGCAATTTATATAAGAGTTTGCCGCATCTAACTACGTTTTAAACTTGACCATATTTTTGTGAATAATGCGGCATATGATAATCATGGTAATTTTATTATCCTAGAAAAAGCCAACCGCAATATCCTGGACACATACTTACTATCATTTTGAGAGGTGATTCACACAAATTAATGCGAAGGAAGGGTCCGATTTTATCACTTTGTTTATAAATGTTATCAAAATATATGTAGGCCGATGTAAGGAGAGTGTAGGGTTCAAACTACATTCTTGTTTTGTCTAATGATATCCCGAGATGATTAATATGTACTCGCGAATCAGGGTTCAAGTCGTTTTGATGCACGTTAGCAATTATTATCTATTTTATCTTATATTTTAAAGCGTTCCACGTAATTTTCATTTTCCCCTTGTCTTTCTTTAATTTGCAATTTATGCTTTAAAATTTTATCTCAATTATTTAATTATTATATAGGCATTGGAAACTTGAGAAATAACATGTTTCAAAGTTAAAGGTATACAGAAAATGAAAATAATGTGTGATGTTCCTTTTTTCTTTACAACTTGGGGCCATGAATTAAATAAAAGTGGTTGTTTCCACTCCATAAACTATCTTAGGGTATTCTCTTACTCTTTAATGGACAATTAATTTTCAAAGTACTTGTCCCTTTATTAAATTTAGCCTTGACACTTTCATTATACTAAGCATTGCATCCCGTCCCGTAATTCAATTGTTAATCGTTTAAGCTACATGACACGTGCGTAACACTTGTTCGCGAAATCACATTACATTTAATGCATTTTGTATTAAGCGGTTTTCTTAATTTATGATATTCTTTTTGCAACTTTTATTTTGATTAGGGACCATGGAATGATAAGACACAAATGATACTCTCTTTTAATAATGATTAGTATCTCTGCACGAACTTTGGTACTAAATGTATCACGTGACCGTGGCACGCGCCACATCTGGCCGAAAACATAGCGGCAAAGAGATCGTTTATCGAAACGATCGTCTGCTGCCCCTGATATGATTAGGGGATACTGATCATTTATGAAATTATCGATATGGCGATAAAATAAACAGTAACAGATTTCTTGGGGAGCATCAGAAGTCATTGGGCATACACAAACATACACACATTAGGCCGCATTTCTTTTCATTAATCGATAGGCAAATGTAAATCAATAATTGTTGCATCCATTTCTAGTTTGTATATAATTATAAGATCTATTGGGATCCAAATCATTATTGACTGAAATTGTATACATATATGATTCACACGTAAATCACTTATAAATGGTACTGCTTTGCATTTTTAAAACTTAATCGAATTAAGGAAAGTGGACTGTTCGTAAGTCAGCAGTAAAAATCGAAAACACCCTTTGTGTTTGAAAAAAGGGAGGGTTAGGGTCCTAAATATCCAAGTAAGCCGGAAAACTAAGAGAAAATATGAACGAGATGGTTACTAATACATTCAAACCCTGTTTAATCCCACGTTAATATCTTGTGTTATGTTTATTTCAGGATTCAGACGACTCCTCCGGAAGTAGTGCCAATTCCAACACCAGCGGGCCAGATTCGAAACCTAAGGGCCGGACTGGCTGGCCACAGCACGTTTGGGCGTCTGAGCTGAAAACCAACCAACAGTGATATCCAATCACTATGGCAACCAAAATGTGACCTCCATGTCAGTTTCTTCCGGCATAAAATCGAAAGAGGAAGGAGAAGCAGTGCATGTTTCCGGTGCGCCGCGCCGCTCTGGCGGTCGAAATACTTTGAACACCCGAATTTCATGCACTTTTGGTCTCTAAGTGAGGACAAGGAGTCATGGGAAAATGCTTGAGGAACGGATTGCTGTTAAAACACGATTTTCTATTAATTTTGATTAACGTACGCATTTTTTAAATCTTTGTTTTTCAATTCGTACCAGAAGCAAATTTTGGACTCTTTAAATAATTCAATCGTTTCTTTCAATCGAAATGTGACCATTGTTTGTGCTAAATTTAAAGGAAGGTTTGCTTGCAGTGATAATTAGCCAGCAGAAAAAAACCTGTCCTGACTGGGTATACTTTGTTTTATCATCGTATTCAAGTGGTTTAAAGTGTACATTTGTGACAATTTGCTAGTTATATCTATCAATATGGCGCAGGTCGCCATTGCTACGATTTTGTGTTGTCTCTCACTGTAAGCAGCCGTAGTACACGAACTACTTTTTATATACTTTTGTGACACGTTAACATTAATGAGTAATTATAGCAAATGCCAAGATACAGCGATTTTTATTCGTGCCAAAATATTTGGGAGAAATATATACGGTTTATTTTCAACTTCACACTTTTTGTGTTACAGTTAGCAGAATGTTCGGTAATGATTGGGCAACAAGGCTGTATTCTCTAGACCGCTTAATGATCTCAAGTAATTATCTAGAAACGTGACTTCGTTTCCCAAGAAACGGCCAGAACAATACCGCGTTATTCGGTTTCCCAGACTAAAACGACAAATATATCTTTGATACATTCTAGATTTGTTTACTACAATCGCCCGGTTATAAAGTTGCTGTCAAAATTTGGCGTCTTCGAATACACGCGGTGAACTTTGTAGCTGTATTTTTAGATTTATCAGGGCTATATAGATACCGCTCACTCTTGGCTATCACAGGCCCGGGCCACAGACCCCACACACCGGGGCAAATAGGGGATTTCATGTTCGAAATTGTGTACGCTGATTTGAGCACAAAGCCGATACGGGCTTATCAGCGGAACGTACAAGTTTCTCATGTAAACATTGTTGTAGGAAAAATAATTTTGCTAATTTTGAAACCGTAGATCACGGGAGAGCTTGACAAGAATTGATTGTTTGTGTCAGTTTATTTACTGCGCTCTCTGACTTCGCTAGGATTCCAAGTATATCATCACACAAGAACCCGACTTTCTTTTCGTGATGTGTACATTGTATTAAATCTATATGAACTATGTTTCATATTGGACTGGGTCATTAACTTACGAAATGTAAATATTTTTATCAAGAATGTTTAATGTCTAGATTCCTAAAGTGAACCAAAACTTCAGGATGTGGGAAATCAACTTACACTTCTTAACGTTCGGTGACGGTGTGTGTGTGTGTGTGTGTGTGTGTGTTATCCATTTTTGGCAAACTGTATATGTTTTTTTTATATCTTTTTTTGCTAAATTTTGCAGTTTGAATCCAGTTTGCTGTAAAATAAATTTCTGGGCTGAACAACTTAAATTTCTGTAAATATATATGTTTCATATTTCAATTATTAGCATTTTTTAAATCAATACAAATGTACCTTGAATAATATACGTTCAGTTATAACGGTATAAAAAATAAAAATGTTGGGTTGGAAACGGGTGGCTTTTCACAATGAATTATGTGAAGATTTTTAATTTTATGTATTATATTGAGGAGTGCTTTTTGTCAACACCATTAAATATTTCATTGAATTCAACACATACCATACACACTATGAATTGCTCATATTTCACCAACTTCATAATGTATATCTGATTACGGTAGTTTCCGGCATCATACGAAAGTCTCGATGTGGCATATAATTTTCCTGCAACGAACATTGAAAGAAAAGTTTTATCTCAGTGTCATATAATGCATAATGATTTTTTCCAATGATGTAAATATTTATTGCATATTATTATATTTTTTTTTTATTAGAATGGTTTCGTAATTGTAAATTGCGAGGTGTTTTGTTGTTGTTGTGAATCTCATGCACGTGTAGATATTATACGTTTTTGTAGAATTTGACCAATGATATCGTTATTTCTATTATTATATCCATGAAATAGTTTATTTTGTTAGATATACATTATTTGCTCTTTTAAAGAGCAGTTTTGAATGAAATAAAACCAATTTCACTTCATATAGATTCATATTCTTATTTTCTTCCTGGAAAAAATTGTTTCTTGTAGCCACCATAAACCATCATCTTTTCTTCCTTCATCATCATCATCATCATCATCTTCTTCTTCTTCTTCTTCTTCTTCTTCTTCTTCTTCTTCTTCTTAATAAACACCCGTCTGAGTACACGGAATTGTTTTATAAGATTAAATAATTAATAAATCATTTCTCTGCACCCCACCACCATTCAGTGATAAAAGCACATGTGACTCTTACGATGCCAAAGCGTCTGGAGCACACAGACTCACCCGGTGTCAGTCCGGAACGTAAGTCCCTAATTAACGTCTCATGGTTAGTTTTTGCCGCCAGTGTCTTAAACCTTGATTCGATAAGACCGTTACGTATCCATTCATAAAGTAAGTCCTCGTTGAAGCCTTAATGAACGTTATCTCGTATGTGTCAGCCTCCGAATGCTTGAATTTACTTATCTGTTCAAAATGGCGGAAGTTCCGAGGGAATCCGATTTCTCATGTGTAACCCTATCACTTATTTTAATGCGCTTAAATTTTAAACGATAAAAATGGATACAGGACGATTTTGCACGTGCATCTCGCATTTCAATTCTTGAAAGGTACACGTTTTTTTATCATTTGATATCTGATAAATTTTCAGAACATCAAAAAAGTTTGATTTCCACTGTACAAAGCAACACATTTAACAAACCGCAATTCTGATAGTATGCTAAACGTAGCTTGTAAGAAACAGAAAATCCAAAAGAAAAAAAAAACACACCAAAAACAAAGGTGATTATAAATAAAATGATGTTTAAGAGTGTCGGATTGATGCTTGAATTTTATATTTATAGTACGACGAATTATTCTAAATCCTTCTTGTGATTTATTTGGATTTCTGTCTTTATTTCTTATTGCTAGCTACCCAGGTAGAGAATGAATACAGTGTTTATTATATCTCGGAAGAGTTGAAAAGAAAGTCAGAAACATTTTCAAAATATATATAAATATGATAAATTAAGGTGAATACCTGTGTACAGTTGAACCTGTATACTAAGCGGTCAACCTGCATTAAACGGTTATTTCTTTATATTACTAAACTAGCATTTTGTTTTATGTTAAACCTTCATTTAGTGACCACCTATTTAGCGGTCACTTTCTCTTGTTCCATTGACTGACCGCATAAAACAGGTTTGACTGTATACACCATGTGTACAGTTTTTGCTAAAACATGTTCCAGGACAAGGCCAAGAAGAAACTATATATAGCAACAATTCATTTTTAATTACAACCTTTGCTATAACCGGTCTCAATCATCGAGTTGTTTAGACTATCATTCCCGCACGTAGGAGGTTTGTTCATTACAATCCCTGCTAAAACTGGCCCTGGTGACCCAGTGTTTAGACTCTTTGCCGTATGTGGGAGGTTGTGGGTTTGTGTCTCAACCGCGACATACCTCAATCGTTCATAACTACTTAAGGGTAGATCAAGGAATGGCTGACCCAGTAATGGATGATGGATGTTGTATATAACGTCACTGGATAATCTACGGCGATACTACTGTAGGATTAGTGAACCAGCACTATGTATATTAATATGTTTTATGTGAATACAGTTCCAAAATAAATGAAATACTGTCGGAGGAACATAACCCATAACAAACATAAAAACCCAGCCATGAAAGCTCTGTCTGTACAAAACAGAAAAAAAAAGATAAAGGGTCTCCTTGTGTGTTAGGTCTTATATCCATTTGACAGTTTTTTAAGCATTTGAATATTTTGTCTCCTGGTGGCAGATGTAAAACACCCTACTGTCGACATTGTAGCACGTGATCACTTTAAATATCACGATATATGAAGACAATCAGTCCTGAAATCAGCTTTATTTTACACTAACCAACACGTAGTGCTACCATCTTATGTCGCGGCCATGGATCGAACCTCCCGCTTAAACGACTCATAAACTAGAGACCAAGAATTTGACATTTTGAATACATACATGTAGAAATTCTTCCTATTACATCTGTATTAAAATACACATTTGTTAGACCGGAAATTGTAAAATAGAAATTTCCACGAGTCTGATACTTATCTTATTTTGAATTGATTCTATTTCAATAACCCTAGCTTTGCAAAACCAATTGCTCCCCTAATGCTGGAATCATCGAAAGTAATGAAACTCTAATTGTAGATTCCCCACAGAAATTTAACAAATGGTTTCCTGTTTAAAGAAACTGTTTAGCTTGAGTTGCTAGGCTGATGTGATCAGGGTAACCACAACATTGCCTTGAACTGTCTTTCTGTGTAATTTCTCTTTAGAATAATGGGGTTTGAAACTAGCCACTTTGCAAACAGGAAGTATTTTGAAACAGAAAATCATTTGTACCGTCTCAGTGGACAGTCTCTTATCTTTTAATGCAGAGAAAATTAGACCAGTCGCATTGAAATCATAATACGACTACGCAAAAAGTAAAATTATAAACACATGTATACGTATATGCACCCAGTACATCTGAGTTAAAAAAACACATCATGCAAATGTTAGAATTTGAACTGTTCATAATGTTAGAATATTAAAAAACATTTCTGATCGAAGCAAATATACTTGATTGTTGAAGAAATATTAAAATATTGATATTATTAACAAATTAACAACAGTCGTATAGATCCATTAATTTCCCCTCCCCCATTTTTTTTATGTGACACCACAGTCCAATACAATGCAGGTAACATCTTCTATTATAACACCAATTCAAATCTACAGCGGCCCAACATTGTAATAATAAATTTGCTAAGTTGACTTAAGGTGTCCCTTTACAGTATTATAAATGTATAAGACAATTTCATGTATTTTATTAAGTCATTGCTAATATAATATTAAGACATAGATAGATATGTCATCATGAAATCTCGTCATAACGAGATAAGGAAAATATTTTTTCCTTAACACGATCCGGCTTTGGTAGACTTGTGCGGCAATTTTAATGGGGGCATTACTTTAGTATTTTATAGCAATATTATAGTAAGGATATTTCTGTTTAGAATAATAAATCGATACATCGCCTCGGGCTCAGGTCTGCTTGTAATTTGTTGTTGGACGTTGCGGAGATGGAAAGCAAATCAAGATGAGTTTTATACCTGTGGCCGTATTCATAAAACTCCTTTGTTTTAAGGAAAATAATTCCTTAACTGGAATAAATGTTTTATATATAAGAATAAAAGAAATCCTTAATAACTAAGGGTAATCAATGTGATGTTAAGGAAAATCTTAGAAACTAAGGGATTTTCCTCTATGGAGCTTTATGAATACGGTCCCAGGGATATATACTGTACTCGTGAAATAAACTTATTACTGTACATTGCGTATTGAATCTCCCCACCCTTACCCTCCCATATATGTAGTGACTAGTCTCTCTCATTTCAAACTTAACCCCCTCTCATTTCGCATCTCTTCCCATCAATTTGAACCGAATTAATGTGTGGAATGTTTTGCCATTATCATTATTGATATAATGTTGCTTTAAAATAAATACACATATAATATCCTATAGTGTAGGTTACTATATCATTCATGAATACAAAAAATCCAAATTAGTATAAATCCGAAATTTTAAAGGACATTGTATTGAAATGCATTTTTCTTATTTGCCTGCATTGTTTATAGTGTCCTTTTTTTTCTTTTTTGATAATTTAAAACTAAATCTGATTAAAAGTACTGGTCCAACCCAGGAACCGTCGAGAGTGATTGGTATATACCAGAACCTGTATCCCAATTGACGTAAACGTAAATAAGTTTTTATTTACCGCATGAACAACTGATTAAATCGGAAACACATTATTGTTCATGCCATAGATCTATATACATGTACACTTGATACATTTCATTATGTGTACCAGGAAAGAAAACTTATTGTCTAACCTATCAAGGTTATTGAACATTTTTTAAAGTCTTTGCCTGTTTTTTCTGTCTGTCTATTTTTCTTCCAGTCAATGTGTGTGTGTGTGTGTTTTCATTCATAAGTTAATTTGTGTTTCCTCCACTTTCAGATATACATATAAGTTTAAACTCTGTTATCCGAGTCGGTAGACGTATGACTAGAATTATCTCTGTCGGCTATTAACACGGCCGGGTTCTCCGACAGGGCCATCTTCTATTGGCGAAGGTATATTTTTTTTTATCTCGAAATCGTTGACCCCTTCAGTCCTAACTGGCTGGTTTCCAGCTTACGGCACCTCACCAATCTTACGGAATTTTAATCATCCGTGGAAATCCGCGTTGTTTCTTAAATAACTGGTAAGGAAAACGAACCTTTCGCCATCTTAATATTAATCGCTCATAATGTTTGAGCCGATAAAGGCACGACGAGGTACTTGAGTTTTGTCTACAGATATAATAATTATTGGATGTCTAACTCATTACACGTCGACAGGTAACGCTTGAACTCATTCATTTATTTATTTTTCAATCTTCTGTATTTTATAATTTTATTATTATTTGTTGTTTTGCCCCCCCTCCCCCCAAAAAAAAGAAATTAAAAAACTATTTTATATAATTATAGAGAAGTAGAACAATGTTTCTGGCTTAACTCAAGGATTTGATAAAGATATATGGAGGATGTGTATGAATTTCATTCGTATAACATGGAATTCGAGTTGCGAAGTCACAATAATATGTTAAAATACATCGCCCTGTACAAAGCCGGATCTTCCCAATCTAAAACTTGTATTTCTGAATGTTACCAGAGACTACCAAGGTAATGTGCTTTTCCAATCGTCAAAACTAAAAGAAACACATTCTTTATACAAAAATGCTCATTGAAATAACCATGCAATAAGTTTATGCCTTATCCAGATATAGATCATTCGTCTAAAAATCCTAATAATAGATATCAGGCGATAAAACACTATACAGTATTTGATTGGTACAATAGCGATTTCTAGTTGTTACTTGCATATATAAATATACAAGTTGAAATGAAATGCACATAAGGTTAACAGATAAACAAAGGTAACGTTAATCATTATTAATTTTTTTTTATCTTCATTAAAATTTTATATTTAGCATTATTCTCCTCCTTATTGTTGACCTCATGAATCTGATATTTGATTTTACTGCAGTAGCCTGACTTGTCTAATTCATCACCCCCAACTAAAAGCTGGAATTTGGGCTCAGATGGTAGACTGGCCACAGAAACGTCATGAATCGTTAAGTGGCTAGAATAGTTTTTCCGCAAGACGCTTTTAACTCAATTGGTACAAATGTTGTATCTAACCATGACCAGGGAAAACCCCCATATTTCACAACCATAATTAAACTGCAAATGTGTTTACGTACTATCGGGCCATCAATCGGACCGTCTCTTTTGATTCTCTGAATTTTATATAAGCATCTTTCAACACTGTTAGTTGTGGTGAATCAAACCAATACATTCTGACCCCTAACCTAGAAAATATCGGCGAACGATTTCATCGCCATTTTCAACATAGCATTAAACTCGCATTATTGCTTAGTTTCGTAAAGACATTTTCCCTCGCTCAAAGCAGCGTTATTGATCAACTGTCCCTTGAAAGCATCGTAAATTAGCATAAAATGATAACAAATTATTCACCGTAGGAGGATGGCATGATATGCTAATATAAACATAACTTTAAGAAATGGACTTCAAAGCAATGTCGATTCCGAAGATGGGGTAACGCGGCAGTATGGGATCGACAGTTCGACTTGTAACAAGGGCGGATTTGAGGAGTTCGATTTGTAACGAGGGCGGATTTGGGGAGTTCGATTTGTAACGAGGGCGGATATGGAGAGTTCGACAGGGATGGCGCATCATGCCGCCTATCAGTCGAAAACAATATTTATTTTAAATCATCCAGGGCGTGATAGATTATTTTGCAGAATATTAACAGTAATTCAGTCCTTTTTTTACAGTGGCCGCGACAGTATTTCAGTCGTATCGAGACGTCTAGAGACAGAAGCCAACCGCACAGAACCACCGACGTACATGAAAATTCCGAGTGATCCTGCCGGGTTTCGAACCAATAGTGGTGACGGGCTGAGAGATGTTAAATCAGCGGTTTTACTCGCTTGGCTACGGAAGCCCCAGTCTGATCCTGATCAGCGCCAGGCAGTGATGTCGTATACTCGTATAACTATAGCATTTTTAAAGTCAAAGCTGCCTAGAGAAACTAAACTATCCCACCAATTTCATAATATCAAAGATATGCTACAAGATGGCCAAATAATACAGAGTTGTCAAAATATCTAAATACACGCCTTATTGACCTCGACTGCTATTTATGTATGTATACATGCGCGATACTTATTGGCGATGTTTACATTCAATTTGTTTCATGTCTATATATCTATCATAGCAACGTTTGAAGGCTCGGTCCAGTCATTATTGGGCAATCAAACATCCCCCATAACTCATCGACCGTCTGTCATCAGTTCGATCCCCTGGCCTCACCAACATCTCTTTAACCGGTCACACTTCAAAGGCACCTGATGAACCGTAATGACGGACTGACCACACTTCGGCCATTCGCTGACCATTTAGATCGATAAGAGGCAGATTACACGAGATACCAATCCTCTGTTCGGAAAGAAATCTTTCCAGCATTTTTCTATCAGCCCTTAAATTCAGCGATTCTTGAACTGATTTTCATGACGTAATTCTCACAGGGGCTCGGAACCCCAGGGTTCAGATAAGACCTAATAGAATTACCCGCTTCATTAGGGTTGTGCAGTAATTTATGTACATGAACCCAAAAGGGAGCTATGGTCCCGTTCTGCAAGACCCCTAGTAGGGGGTCAGTATCATTGCAAGAGGTTTCAACGGTTTTCCAGGGAAAAGACCACGCGTCTTTGTTGGCGGTCTACTTCAAAGGCAGTAATTGTGGATAATTATTTCAGGAGTCAACGTAATTAGTTCGATCCCATTGCAGTATGATGTTAATTAGAATATCTTAAGACATCATACCTAGTTACTATAGGAAAACAATAGGATTGACAGCTCTGGATTATACATGTACACTGTATTTGTATAGGCATAAATATATAATTTATGCAAATTTATGTGAAGAGATATCTATGATAATAATTGTAAATTTTCTTTCCATCGATTAGTTTGCTACTGTTGTTGTTGCCCTAAAGGAACACTAATGTTGCTAGGTCTTGTTCTAGAGCCTGAATTATGTTTTCAGATCATATAGAACTTCCGCATTTTTTTCGCAGAAAATTAGAAAATATTAGAAATTTGCAAAAAATATATGTATAAATTGAGTTTGTACCGGAGCCGGTTGGTTTACTATAGATGTGGGCATTAACGTTTCAAAATTACAACCCATAATGAAATGAAACACAATGTGAAACACTGTTTTGTGAAGTTAATATCATTTGCAAAATATTTGACTTCTGCTTCTTCTTAAGTTTAACAATAATGTTAACGTGTATAATTGCAAACAAAATGCAAAAAGATCGGGCCATAAATTTTTGTGGCTAACGGCGGAGAGTCCTTAATGGGGGACAGCTTAATTTAAGACTGTGTGTCGAGGTGTCGTAAAACAACGTACATTTAACACGAACATTTGGGGTACAGTCTATATATGTATTAGTAACAGACTACATTTTTGTCATGGCGCTATGACCACCACATACTTATTTATTTATTAAGTTTAGTTTTGAATGTGTTTTGAAGGTAGGTTGTTGAGCACTACTACTAAAAGCGTTGATAATAAACTTGAACTACACGAGTTCAAAATATCGATCTTTTATAAATATCTAGCATTTTTCCTCGTATTGGTTTACTTCCCCATTTTAGACTGGAGGACAATTTGCCCACAAAATATTTACGTGTCGGCTATGTTTGATGTATCATTCAACTTCGTTACGGCTCTCTCCATTCTATTCCGTTATAGGCAAGATAAGACGTTTTTGATCGATCTGTAAATTCGTCCCAACAGTTGCAGGAAGATTTCGCGAATCTCTGTCAGATCTCTATTTTTCTATTTTATATATTTATGTTTTTTTTAGCACCAACTGTGATAGTGCAAGTGTATCACATTAAGTGTACTGTTTTTGAGAAGGTTTTTGTACATATTATAGATCTTGTTAATATTTACTTTTATATTTATCTGGCCTTCCCGGTAATCATTTTATATACCGGTAGGTCTGAGAAGACAGCGGCTATGTTTTATGTTTCCTTGATTTATTTGTATATATGCAGATTTGACTCGAAATTAATAAATCTATTTTATTGAGTTTAGTTGTACGTTCTTTTTTTCCTGCGCGTTGGTCACACGTCATCTTATTTTATTTTTTTTTATATAAATCTTGATAATCAGAGAAAAGCAAAGTTGATTTTGGGCTCAAAGTAAAACTGACAATATATCACATGGCACTATATATTTGATTGTATGATGTGTGTCGTGTTTTTTCCTTGTATTAGTAATGTATAAAAATGGTGAGCAAAACTGGTTGCCAAAAATGCCATTTCTTTTTGTATTATTTTTACAGAACTGCAGAATATTCTAAATGTGTCGAAGTTTGATACCACTTGTCTTTCAAAATAATACTAAAATGCCAAAATACCTAAAACAGAAATGGTCTAAAACACTACGTTACATTGCACCGTGCTAGATTCTAAATATACATTCTAGTAATTTGAGCAGAGTACGTTTATGAATAGCGGCATCTTTTTAGTTATTTGTTACTTATATCCTAAGCGATAACGAATATCGAAAAAAAAAATGCATTTGCTTGCTTTCCATCTAATTTAAAGAACTGATTAAAAAAAAACAACACAAAAAAACAGAACATAACAGCAACAATCCTGGATGAACATTTTCAAGGATCTTGATATCTGCTATCAAAGCCCGTGGAATTTATATGACCAATTTCTGACCGTTTTAATTTTTCTCAGCTAAAATGTCTATGGCCCTGTTAGAATTGTTCAAGTATCTGTGAACAGCTCGGCGCGGTATCGGGTGTTTCCCTCGGTGTCCGTTTCTCTGGAGAACCATATGCCCAGCTCACGGAGCTTTGTTTTTGATTGTGCTCAGAGATCCATCTTAGAGTGCCATTAGCCGGCTCGGTCCAAGACGTATAGATTTCCCTCCCCGTTTATTGATATTTAAGAATACAAGTATCTCCTCTTATCAGATATATTTATCTATACCATCGATCGTCTACATCAGAATTCAAACATTTATAGGGTAGCGAACCGCATACATTCAGCTCGCTGTATACCACATTAGCAATAAATACAGAAGAAATCGGATCCGGATGATTCTATGTCGCATAATAATAACGTAGTACCACTAGCAAATTGATCCATTTCATGAAAATAAATTGTGCAGAGTAGCTTAGTTAATTAATAATAAAAAAAATACGGAAAAATTAGAAATGCTCACGCACCTATATGTATTCTATAATTTTTATTTATATCAGCAATATCTTCATTTGATGAAAAATACTTTATATGCAGAGTGATTTTTTATGTGTGTATATGATACAGCAATACATATGTTTAAAAAATTGAAATCACTAGTACGTAAATACTTCTAGGAATCTAAATTAGATTGCATTTCAACTCAAAGAGTCGAACTTGAGCTGTTGACTGTCACGGTTGTCATAGAAACAACCTCCGGCAGCCCGAGGCCTGACACAGACCCTCTGTCCTGTATTACAATACCTGTAAACAGCCGTGACGTCGGCTGCGGTGTCGACCCCGACACACCTCTCATTTTCTCGCACTCTCGCGTGACTTTGTGTCCACACATGGGAAACGCTCATTAGTTGAAAATTGAGTTTTAATTCAAGATTACACATAATCTAAGTAAAACAAGGACAACAAATAATCAATGTTTAATTGCTATTTTTGATGCCAAATTAGAGTATTAAATTCTAGGCTTATTTAGATTAGTTACAATTTCAAGCCTCAATGAACTGTATGTTCTAAATTTGCGCATTCAAAAAGAAAAAAAAATAAATGAATAAAAAAATCACTTCTTTATTTATCAATTTTGCCAATGTCGATTATATTATATTTATATTTATTAAACAAGGTCATACATTGTATTAGTTACAAATACGTCTCAACGGTACCTGGGTTGGACCAGTACTTTTCGTCTGGACGGGTCATGAGAGGTTCTTGTTCCCCTAAGAAGTTTCCTGTCAGCGGTTCGTAAAACGGATATCGTACACAGTATTATCGTGCATAGAAGGACTTTTTGGCTCAGTAATGTTGAACCGATTTATCGGATCAGAACTCCGATCATCATTATGTCAATGTGTATTGGGGTAACATTGGTCGTAAATGGTCAAACTCCAAGTTATTGTGAGACTTTTTAAATGAAGATAAGACGATGACTGATTCCCGTGATGTTTTCGCAGCAAGATACGGATGCAAACTACTGGATAAGAAATATCAAAATCGCATATAAAATAGAATAAGGAGGGACGCGTATTTATCGGGTCTTTTGTTATCGCTGTAGTATAGATGTTTTATGTCAGAAGGCAGGGTACAATCATTGAAGCATTTACTAGCATACGGTTGTTGTTCTAAGTTTTATCGGAAAGCTAAAGTCGTTGGGCGATTTAAGATTCCATATTTCCATATTGCGTATGGCATTAAGTTTTGAATTTATGGCGAAATATTGTATATAAAAATCACGAAATAAAATTTGAAATAATGTAAGATATGATAAGCAGGTATCAATTCCAACGGCTCTTGCATATTTCATGTGCGTCTATCATATGGATGTGGTGTGTGTTTTACGTCCCAGCCATTGAGGGAAATCTGTCCGCACGAGACAGATACAGTGCTGATGCCTCCCTGCGATATCACAGTAAAACAGCGACAGTCACTTTATCCTGAAAAGTCTCTGACGAGGTCAACACGTTTTTGAACGAATGAGACATACCAGAACAATTTTTAAAGATTTTGGTTCATTTAAGTATAGAAACTAAATCCAGGTGGCATTTGATACCTCTTTTTGATTAGTACTGTTTTAAACTATTTGATATGTATTGTAAATGTATTTGGAATTTTAGTTTTATCGTCTAATTTTAATAATAATTCTGGCCTTTTGACTCTAAATGAATATACTAGGCCATTGTTGTTTAAAGGCCCATTATATTTCATGATACAACTTTCGTGTAAAATAAAAAATAAATTAACATAAGCATATTGTAGACTAATGCAAATGGTACATAATGTGCAAATATCTGATGTAAAGTAACAGTTAAACACATTGAAAATGCTGATATAATTACATTAAGTATTTTTTTATGGATGGAAAAATAATTTGAATTTGAAAAATCGTCGTCGAATCTGCTACGTTATCAATTACTATACTCCTGTTTCGTAAACGAAGCCATGCGGAAGGTCCCTAGAAAACGTCAGAAATTTAACGAAGATATGCGGAATATGCAAATCAGGTATTAATGATCTGTGTTATAAAGATTCTTTAATATTTTTGCGTTGTTGTAAAGACAATGAGTAATGTATAGACTGCATCTTGTGACAAATCTGTAACACACACCCTGCTTTTCCGTCCAAAGAATATATGCTGCTTTTGGAAGAATAAGGGCCTTTAAACCATACACTTATATTGGAATACTCGTATGCGTCATTGGTAAGCCATAGTCTAACACTTGGAAAAGGATATAAACTATACATTTGGTGAACGTTTCGAATCTTTTGGCCGGTACGAGACTGGGTGGCTAATAGTACGGCTGACGGCATTGCGTCACGTTCACATGACAGTATTTTGTGACCACGGCACGGTAATGCTATCGTGCTCGGTGTTTGATAACACTAGTAATAAAAAGTGTCAAAAGATATCGGTCATGCAATACTGAGGGAGGTACTTGGTTATTCGATAATGGTTGTAATGGCCCTTATCTTGACATGGAGAGTTAGCAGGTCGCTACTTCACCTTCAACATCCCGTATCCGAAGCAACCATTAGTATTACCGAGGAACTTCCGGAGAATGTGACTTCATATAAAGATAGTGTCTTCATGTAATCATGAGCTATCCTAGCTATAAAAGTGACAGTAATGCTGGCTTACATCTTAATTGGCCAAATGAACCATAGCATACACGTTCGGAGGTCATACAACCACTAGTTCCCAGTGCCTTAGTGATGCACTTTATGATGTTTTGTTTTTACGTTTTTGTTTCGTGGTTTTGCTTTTGCTTGTTTTCCAGTAAAATATCACACATATCACTCTGCAGATATAATGTTCGTGAGAAGGCAAAATGTATTGACTCATATAAAGTACTCTAATGCAACAAGTGGTCTTCAATGATTTGCTAAAATAAGAAAAAAGAATTAAGCTGTGAAAATTATAAAGATATCATCAGATAGAAAACAACGATGCAGCGCCAATGAAAATGTATAATGACAATGGATATTTAAATAAATAAATAAATAAATAAATAAATAAATAAACTCAAACGGTTGCATGCTTATTGCTATAATAGCAACACGAATGATACTATTGCATAATGTTTGTATCAATATTTAGAAAACGTCGATTTTGATCTTGAGTAGATTTTACTGTCTTGATTACTCATGGGTAGTACTTATGTTTGAAGTCCGGACCATATTATTACGTTACTTTCAGTGGAAGAACATAATCAAAAATACCCATTGTGATACCATCTACCGTCAACGCCCTCTGACGGTAGACTTGCGTAATGTTATAAGTATTCGTGGTTTCTTAAGATCTTTCAAACACTTGAGGCAAGTGTTAATACTGATATGCCTTTTCATCTCTCTCTTTAATTTGGTTATTTTTGTCTGTCCCTGGGGCTATAACTGTTTAAAAATCGCTTATTTGCATGTTGATAACATTAGTTAGTCCCAGAACCTGTAAAATTGTCAACATATACTTGTGTATCTATTTGCTACTGTCAAATACCAGTTAGTTAGAATTGCATGCAAAGTAATCCTGTATACCCTATGTTTGTACATGTTCTTATATATCCAATTTCACATTTAATTCTCTCTTAATTCTCTCTGTCATTTAAACCTGTAAGGTTTTAGTATTAATTCTAGACTGTTTTTATTTTGCATTATGTTTCTCTCTATTTTGACTAATTTTGCATATTGTGCGTGGGATCGAAATTGACTATACATGTATAAGTATTTTATACACTACTTTGCTTTGAAAAAATATCTAAAATTAACTCCTAAAACGTTTAAGCTTTAAAATTCATAATCAATTTATAGGCACTAAATACTGTGTTTAAATACTTCATGTCGTATGGAAGTGCATGTGTACCTCAATACTAAATACTAAATCAGGAAACAGAGTGATCAAGAATATTTCAAATGTGTCTGTACAGTGGGCAAGTCAAGTATTTCCATTTAGGAATCCAAGATATCTAAAATGAAATCGTGATGTATCTTTAGACCATCTAAATGATTTTAATAAAATAAAATCCTATCGTGCCCT
This sequence comes from Solen grandis, assembly GCA_021229015.1. Taxonomy (NCBI): domain Eukaryota; kingdom Metazoa; phylum Mollusca; class Bivalvia; order Adapedonta; family Solenidae; genus Solen; species Solen grandis. Next base: position 22,838 of record JAIFHC010000382.1, on the reverse strand, counting down.
ACCTCGGCTGGTGTCTTTAATTGGTCCCGCTGGTTTTAATAACATACAAATCACCGGACATTACCCGAGAGAAATCCGAACGAGCGCGCGGTGCAGTGTGGGTAAGCAAACGCGTGTCAGACGGATGTTTCCGTGGTTCCAGGATGACCGTTTAATGATGTCTGTAATTTTTACACCGGTTATCGTTCAAAAGAGACGATCATTTTCACATCTTGATTGCGGCGAACATTGTTGGGCAGAGTGGCAGTTTGTTTTGAGATGACCAACCGATCAGCTTGTTTGCTTGTTCTTCTAACTGGGGTTTATTTATATAACTGTGACACTAATATAACATGGAAAACAACAACTGACAGCATATGTTGGTGCCATCAGGCTGTTAGGCCCCAGAGTGGGGGAAAGGTGCGGCTTGGTTCCTGCAAATAATAATTCATTCAAATTTTATTAATACGGAGAAAGCCTTTTTCCGAATATAAACAGTTACAAGTAAAAATACCATACCAGAAGTGTGATCCTTTCACTGGTCAATATTGTAATTTGTCAGTCTGTTGTACGTTTATAAAACAACAACAACAACAACAACAACAACAACAACATTATGGTTCAATAAATGCACTGGGTACACTAGTCATATTTTTAAGGTGATGATATACGCTTGTGTGTATTATCTTTCTTTCTTAAAATGCATCGCAATTATATTATCCATAGCCTCTATGTTTATAGAATTGCATAAAACATCGACCGCCGTGATGGTTATGGGCTTTAACAGTAAGTCATAAGATTTTGGTCACGTGATGTCAAATATTGCAATGTTATGTACATGTACAACATATAATAAAGTTATGTATATTGCCAAGATCATTCACAATATGTTATTTGCTGCCGGTGCTATAGAGAAAAAGTGAAACAATTATCAAATAAAATATCAAGATTGGTAATACAGAGCTACCGTATCGATATGACAGTGGGGAAGCAGAAGGAGTTGATTATGGATTTAACATTAAATCAATAAGAAATTGACAATGAAATCAATCTTATCTATCTATCTGTTCACGATCGAACTGACGTGTGCAAGTGTTCAGCTGTATTATGACATTAACCTAATTGAGAACTTCTTTCATTTAACAATTTGCTATCATTATGAGTCAAATGAATTGCATATATTACTGTAGTTTTTGAACCGTTCTTAAGCAAAATTCATACTATCGAGCGTTATTTCAATTTATTAAAGCTAAATAAAAATAAACAATGGATAAAAACATGGACAGGTAAAATATGGCACATGCAAACAATAGGCTTATTAATATATGTGCTGAGAATGCCTAGGGTCGGGGGGTAAATAATAAGACCGAAAGGATTAATGAAGGAGAGGAGTATATATACTTCTCATCCTTGTATCGACGTGGACAGGCATAGACCGACATGTTCGTTAGAAACAATACGAGCGAGAAAAACACATATGAATACACCTTAGCTTGTACAAGTACATCTAAATTGTCACTTTTTTTGCAGTTTCAATGTACATCTAACCAATAAAATGAAGGCATTTATTATTCGGGCCTGATAACCTTTTCTGTATAACAGATGATTGGTATATTAAGTAGACCAAACTTTGTGTTAGACAGCTACGAGGAAACAAAAAGTTTTCTTTTCTATAATAGTATGAAATGAAAAGAAAAACCGATGTATATATAACAGTTAATGGCGATTGTAATGTTTCAGATCAAGCTCATTAATTCAATATTGTAACGCGAACACAAGGGTTTTCCCCTTTTCATTTTATTTCCATCATGATTTTGTCAGATATTTGACAAAACACTTTAGTATTTCTTTATCATTATACTCAAGCGTAAGGTTTCCGTGAATAAAGACGTTGCTACCGAATATAAACAATTACATAACGTGACCATCAATTTCATGTCTCGTGAACTATCGTTCAGACCCGTGAGATTTACCAATCGGAATTCAGACTCTTCTGGGAATACAGTTCTACGTGCAATTTATCGTCAACGTAAACACTGGCGGACGCAGGCAGTGCCCGATCGTGTTTTAATTGTCGTCTGTTAATTGTGTCTGAATCCCTGACTGTTTCCACCATAACAAACTACGGTAAGTTGGCCATTCCTGCGACCATTGTTTTCAAATTACTGCCATGTCTTTAGAGAACAATAGAACATCTTGCAGTGACATGTTATTCGTATGTCTGTATTACATGTATTTACACGTACCAGTATAACAGTTGGGCATTTTCTAATGTCATATTTTACCTGTAAGGCTGTTAGTTACTTTTTATTTCGATTAAATGGGTTGAGATAATATACGAGTATTTGAATTCTACAATTAAGCACCACCTTACGACTTGTCCAAAGAAAGTCGACATCTAATAAATAAATAAATAAATAAATTAGTGGACAACTAATGATGAGCCCTTTCCCAAATAATTGAAAGTTACATGAAAAATTGTAACTATCTATGAGAGATCATCGGCTAAGTTAGATTGATTTTATTGTTAATTTCTTGTTAATTTGACTTATATTTATTTAATTTCATCTGGAGAAATCGTCAGATGCAAGCCTGATTGCCCCTCTTCTCCCATATCGATAGGGGTAAATGTCATCAACTGTCATTGATCTCGCCATATGATTGTTCATCTGTTGTATTTTATTATATCTGACACAGAGAATAACGTAACCTAAGTGCATCTACTGGTACTTTCAATCTTCAATCGACCTCTCTATTTTCTTTCACTTTCTTTCTTCATACGAACTGAGCTGTTGTGAATACCAAGTGAATTTAACGCTTAAAAAAGTGACACTTCTTTAGGTTTTCGTGTGACGCAGTAAATAAAAAAAAATGTAAGGCTAACCTACCCATCCTAGTAATACAAGACTCACTTATTGGTCATAATATTACAGGATAATGAAATAAAAAATAAAATGGTTGAAAACAACTAATTAAACTAAGAATAATCATTAATGGTGGTCAATGCCCTCACAGCTGCGGCATGGCTTTAATGCCACATGAAGGTCAATGTCACAGTTGTGTAGGCAAGAATTACGGGACTGCCCTTAAGAATATTGTATGTAAATATAAACTTAACTTGTAAAGACATGTCAAAGTTATAGGCATCCGGGGAAAAAAGTTGGAGCGCAACTTGACGAACAGGGCACTGACCAAACTTCATATATTACCAACATCTAAAAACTTGTTTGGTGGAAGTATAGCAATAAATGGTTATCGCCCAAATCAAATGCACAAGAAAATAACTATTGGTCAATATAAAATTTGAGTTGAGTATTTTCTGTTTTTCTCGCGATATAACATTATTTTTTATCCCCCCCCCCCTTCTGCAGTATACATTATTTCGTATTGTTTTCCCCACCCCTCTCAGTAAGAATATGCTGGACATCACTGATTCTTCTCTCGAGATATGTTATCATAACTTAAGATAGCTCAAAGCATTTCAAGCTATCTTGATTAAACGATTTCTTCCTTCTCGTATTATAATCTTACTTGAGTCATAAAATGGACATAACTTCCAAACCCGAAACACGAGTCCGTTTGAATTTAAGATTATGTGAAATGTTACCACCCTTATTTATCACGTGTCTATCTTCGCGTCTGGGTAGTTTGGACGCATCAAAGTGCATTGCTGACAAAGATTCTTAAAGTTTCCGTTAATGGTCGTCAAATAAAGCGCCTGGACTGTATTTAGGAAATGCGCGAATAATTGATGATGACACAGTCTGTCTGTAAGAGAACTGTCGATGATTTTCTTGTATGTGTGTGTGTGTGTGTGTGATAACTTTATTAACATAAACGTGAATGAAAAATAAGAATGACTTATCTTCCCAACAGTCACACTTTTGAACAAGATCTATTAATGTAGTTGTGAATGATGTATACTGTGAGAGTAGTAGGTAGACTAGCCACTAGTCTTTTAGTTAAAGTAATTTAATTTGATTTCATTGCAGTAACTTTTTTTCTCTCAATGAATGTTTGAATGAACAAGAAGTTGTGCCAAGGTTGGAACTTGTCAAAAAAAAGGTCTCATATTGTTTCTTAGCAAAAACTAATTATGTTTGCCTATTGGATAGTTAAGCAATACACTTATTACAATTCGGGGGAGGGAATTCAGTATCACAATGAAGGTAATCTTTTTATGGAGATTCAAAATATTTAATTCAGATAATTCTTAAACGAAATGCCATATACAACAAATCCTTTACATGAATGATTAAAGATGCAATACTTCAGATGCGATAATTTACCTTGAATATTTTGAAACTCTCAGTTTGTAATAAATCATGGACATTTATCACCTATGATGGACCTTCGGTAAAGAAAATGTTCATTATCTACAATACCGTAATGATATCAACAAGTACGGAATTTCACGGCCTTCTGACAAGTCCCGGAAACTGCCTTATTTAAATAAATATAAAAACAAACCATCTAAAAATAGAAGTGTATGCCCCATCTGGGAGTACAGTGCTCAACTTTATTGAAATATTTTTCCGATGAAAAACAAATTGTTATGCAATTAGAGAACACATAAATTCATTTTCTCTAAATAACTTTACTGGCTTAAGAGGTGAAATTGTTTGGCCAACAGGTGCCTGATACATACAGTATAAACACACACCCCAGCATTCAAACCGTGAGCGAGATTCTTTTTTTTTTTTTTTTATTTTTTTTATTTCATGTATTTATTATTTATATCTCGCGGCCACGAATCAGACAAGTTCGCTCTTTTTCTTAGTTATATATCGTGGCCACGAGTTAGCAAGATTTGTTTTTTGTTTTTTTCTTAGTTATTATCTCGTGGCCACGAAATAATAAAAAAGAAAAACACCATGTCCCCTCTGTGCTTCCGTACTATTCTGAAGGGAAATACATATCAATAACAAATGATCTTTAATATGCTTTGATATGTGACTTCAATAGATTATTTATTCTTATAAAGATACTAATACATAGACGTCTGTACTCTAGACCTGTACTGTTAATACATAGACGTTTATATTCTAGACCTGTACTGTTAATATATAGACGTCTATATCCTAGACCTGTATTAATAATATTCTAGACTTATACTGTTGATATATAGGCGTCTATATTCTAGACATGTACTGTTAATTCAAAGACGTCTATATCCTAGACCTGTAATGTTAATACATAGACGTCAACATCCTAGACCTGTACTGTTAATACATAGACGTCTATATCCTAGACCTGTAATGTTAATACATAGGCGTCTATATCCTAGACCTGTATTGTTAATAGATAGACGTCTATATTCTAGACCTGTACTGTTAATACATAGGCGTCTATATCCTAGACCTGTACTGTTAATAGATAGACGTCTATATCCTAGACCTGTACTGTTAATATATAGACGTCTATATCCTAGACCTGTACTGTTAATATATAGGCGTCTATATCCTAGACCTGTACTGTTAATATAAAGGCGTCTATATCCTAGACCTGTACTGTTAATATATAGACGTCTATATCCTAGACCTGTACTGTTAATATATAGGCGTCTATATCCTAGACCTGTACTGTTAATACATAGACGTCTATATCCTAGACCTGTACTGTTAATACATAGACGTCTATATCCTAGACCTGTACTGTTAATACATAGACGTCTATATCCTAGACCTGTACTGTTAATACATAGACGTCTATATCCTAGACCTGTACTGTTAATATACAGGCGTCTATATCCTAGACCTGTAATGTTAATATATAGACGTCTATATCCTAGACCTGTACTGTTAATACATAGACGTCTATATCCTAGACCTGTACTGTTAATATACAGGCGTCTATATCCTAGACCTGTACTGTTAATATATAGACGTCTATATCCTAGACCTGTACTGTTAATATATAGACGTCTATATCCTAGACCTGTACTGTTAATATATAGACGTCTATATCCTAGACCTGTACTGTTAATACATAGACGTCTATATCCTAGACCTGTACTGTTAATACATAGACGTCTATATCCTAGACCTGTAATGTTAATATATAGACGTCAACATCCTAGACCTGTAATGTTAATATATAGACGTCTATATTCTAGACCTGTAATGTTAATACATAGTCGTCTATATTCTAGACCTGTAATGTTAATATATAGATGTCAACATCCTAGCCACGTACTTTAAGTAACTGTACCCCCTTGGTGTTTGGCTTGACCATATTCCAGTATATCTGTTTGCTCTTATAATTAGTTAACTTTTGTTTCACCTGTTATTATCCTGATTTGTCCATTATGTTATAATATACGTAGTTCAAACTTTTATGTATTACATTGTCTTATACATAGTGTTTTAGTTATCAATTGATAAAAAAAATACAAGAGATGATATTCAAACCCATTATTGCATGCCCTCCTATATCAAGAGGTTTCAACCAATATACAATTATGTAATGAAGAAAATGCTATCCACGAATGTGCTTATCAAAAGGCTTCATGATCAAAAGACAGAGTCGAAGACTAGAATATGGAAGACTGAAACGCCAATGATCGCTGAAACAGAAAAGATAATACGTATATCAAATTATATAATTGGCAAAGAGTGGAAGGAAAATGAAAGAAATGGTGAGTTATACAAAAAAAATCAAGAGGTGTTTGATGGGGAAAAATAGAGATAGGGTATTTCCAACATTGCCATAGTATAACATACTACTTCTAAGATATCATGCTATTGCTCGAGACCATTATCATCCTGTGCAGCACGCTGTAGAGCGAGGTCGTTAGTGGCTTCGTGTAGGCAATAAATAACGGGCATGTGTTTTGCCGGGGACCGGGCGGGGGTCAGGGATAAACCGGTCCGCTTCCGTGCTACCGAGGATGCTCATTATGACTATACAGCGAGCTAATGAACTGAGCTGACGAGCATCTTCCCATTTTATGGCTCTTTGAATCATCGTTAACTTCACAAAATTTTAATCTTTTCATCTTTTTTTGTTACGCTACAATGAGTATTAGATAGTCTGGTTGTGTTCCTGTTGTCCATGCATCATCGTCAACATCATCACCTTTATCTTCCTCTTCATTGTCATCACCATCGTCAACATCATCAATTTTATCTTCTTCTTCCTCCTCCTTTTTCTCGTCATCATCATCATTATCATCATCGTCGTCGTCAACATCATCACCATTATCTTCCTTCTCCTCCTCATCGTCAACATCATCACCATTATCTTCCTTCTCCCCCTCATCGTCAACATCATCACCATTATCTTCCTTCTCCTCCTCATCGTCAACATCATCACCATTATCTTCCTTCTCCCCCTCATCGTCAACATCATCACCATTATCTTCCTTCTCTTCCTCATCGTCAACATCATCACCATTATCTTCCTTCTCCTCCTCATCGTCAACATCATCACCATTATCTTCCTTCTCCCCCTCATCGTCAACATCGTCAACATCATCACCATTATCTAAATAAATAAATAAATAAATAAATAAATAAATAGAATAAACTCTATGCGATAAACAATGATTTGATTTTAATTTTTGCCATTTTTTCTTTCTCTGGTTTCCTGTGTTGAAAACTTGTTTTTGATTGCAATTTAAAAAGAAGAAAAATGTCTGGGGTGATGGGAAGACAATTGATGTCAAATGATTTAGAATATATACTGCGTGTATACATGTATATATATACAAGGCGTTTTAAAGCTTTTGCGTTTATACGTCTCTCATAATTATTCCCTTCTTATTTTAAATGACATTTGAAAGTCAAAGTTACCGTCTTATCGTCCCTTTCTTCTTAATTTGACTCTCTCCCTTCCCCCCCCCCCCCCCCCCCCCCGCCCCTAACATGACCTTTTTCCACAATAAATAAATCAATAAATAAATAAATAGAATAAACTCTATGCGATAAACAATGATTTGATTTTAATTTTTGCCATTTTTTCTCTCTCTGGTTTCCTGTGTTGAAAACTTGTTTTTGATGCTTCCAAACTATTTGTTCAACAGCTGAACAGTTCCACTTGTGTTTTACAGACCGACATTGGCGGTGTAACATTGCTCGAGTAATCATATATCATCCACGGTGGTGTATTTACATTGGAAAGAAAGATAAAACTGCATTTAAAGAAACGACCTTTCATTTTTATGTTCCACTTCAACATTCTCATCAATTTTAATTTAAAACGGTAAGTTAAATTGTTGTTATATAAATTGAATTGTACTTAAAGGACCCTTTTCATTGCGGTCGGTAGGATGCTGATTGCTATCTATGATAAATGCGACAGAGTATGTACACACCGGCTTTATCTGGTTATATGAAAAGTTTTAACATAAACTGCTGGAAAGATTGCACTTTTTCAAAATATCAAAGATGAAATTGCAGGGAATCCGGCATTCGTGGCTGTTTCCCCCTATTCTATTTATTTATTTTTTGTTGGGATTCAAGATTCCAGAGGAGACTCCTCAGGTTAACATAAAAATGGGATTAATGACAAGTAAGAGTACATGTATAATATAATGATACACTTATTGCAATTTAAAAAGAAGAAAAATGTCTGGGGTGATGGGAAGACAATTGATGTCAAATGATTTAGAATATATACTGCGTGTATACATGTATATATATACAAGGCGTTTTAAAGCTTTTGCGTTTATACGTCTCTCATAATTATTCCCTTCTTATTTTAAATGACATTTGAAAGTCAAACTAATTGAGACACTGGACGGCAGCAAAAATATATAATGAAATAATAAAAAGGAAAAAGAAAATAAAGAAAACTGCTAGTCTTAGATTATTATATTCATCATGGCGATAATAAACTTATACTGCACAGTAAAGCGCACGTGGCGGTAATTAACTCAAAAATGACAACAAACCAGACGACCGTAACACCGGAACCACGTGGTTTGTTTCCCGCCATTTAATCACGCGCCGCTTGAGGTTAGCGCCACTTCAAACACTTCCCAGGGGGACTACGAACAGCAGACGAAACCTCCAGCCTGAAACTTACCTGTTACTTACCGGGGTTCACTTACATTTGAATTTATTGTTTATTATGGAAACATTTTAATAATTTTAAACTAAGACCACCTGCGCTCACGCGCGTGCCTAATGGTCTGATTCTCCACAATAAAAGCCGGTGTCTGTCACGAATCATAGAATGCATAATTTTGAAATGTTCCATTGGTCCACACGATCTTCAGCGCGCGTGCGGAACGACGCCGATCTGGCCGCCCCGTGCCGTGGAATGTTCGAGTATTTCATTGGTTCTCACCTGTGCACGTGTGATGTGAATATCTGGCACCTAGCGTCAATATATTCTTTTCTTTGCTGTAACTACCATCCCATTCAAGCAGGTACTCGTATGTGTGTATTTGATAGGAAACTATTTCACCGCAGCTTTTGCGCGACTAGACAAAGCATGCATAATAGTCATGTGCATTCATGCGACAATGCAATCAACATTTTCAGAATAATTATAAGTAATAAATTATTTGGGTTTTGAAATCCTACCATTAAAGGGATCTTTCTACATGAGGCAGATATTGATGTTTAACTTCGATATCACACCGTAGACAAGCAGCATGATATAGCGCCATGTCACAATCTCTATACACAATACTTGTGCGTGCTATACTACACTAATTAACTCTACATTATTGTGCTATTAAAATATATTACCTCCATGAAGTTTTAAAATTTCATTATACTATTATTTGAAGGATATCTCATCATGCTAATTTGTTTTGTCTATAAATATGCAATGTAGCGAATTTATGCCGAATAAAGAATATGTTATATTAAATAATATAATGGAAACAAAACTCCGAGAATTTCATATTATTTCGTTTGTCGGATCATTGTCATTTAATAAATTTATGTTTTAACATATTAAATAAAACTTGATTAACACACACACACACACACACACACACACACACACACACATGCTTATATTCACGTGTCCATTTGTTTTCTGGTTACAAGGAGTGTGGTTAATTATATCTCATACACCTGTGGATAAAACTGTAACAACGATTAATCTCAAAACTCGACACGTCCAACAAACTCATAAAAAGAAATGTGCATCTTTCAAAAATAAACCATGTCACGGACACCGTTGTGGTATATTTTTCAGACATGGAATCGATTTACTCTTTGTTCATTATTTTAAAAAGGTGAAAATATGCAAAAAATATAAATATTACGAAATTCGTCCGATATTTAGGGTTCCTGTTTGGAGAATTTTCTTTTTAATATTGTACATATGTATTTTATAATTTCTTTATTGCTTTTTACTCATACATATACAATATTTGTCTCGTTGACTTATCTACAAAATATTTAATTGAGAAAAGCAACATATAAATCTATTAATCAGCCTAGATATTGGTTTATGCCCAACTGTCCCACTTTTTGATATTTTGTTTCCCAACTGTCCCACTCAAGATTTTTAGCACCTTGCTGGGTGTGTTTTGATAAGGGATTATAATCTATTTCAAACTACAACACATTAAAATGAATTGAAGTTGTATTATCTGATTTTGTTTCTGATTTTTTTTTTGATTTTGTATTTTAAGAGGTAAAATTTCATGTTTTAGTTATATTGTATTATTTCTTTCTAAAATGTGTTTATTAAGGTCCATTAATTAGGGTTACTAAATTAATTGTAATTTATAGTGTAAACATGCATTCCTTTGATCTCTGGCTTTAAAGCTTATGTGAATTGATAAAGATAAAAAATAATTTGAACTTATTAAGATAATTATCACCTCTGCTACTTTTTTCTTTAAATTGTGTTAATTGATTGGTCCAACTAAAGTCCATTTATCCTGTATATATTGCTAAGTGATTGGATTAAGAAATACAAACAAGTCCTTTGATCTAGCAGTTTACTACTTAAGGTAAACAATTTGATTTGAAGTAATTAACATTTTTGGTTATCAATTTATTGTGACTTTCAAACTGTGATATCTCATTAATGAACTGAACTGTATCAGATACAATATATTTACATTCTGATGTAAATGTCTTCATTTGATAGTAAAATTTCACTAAGTAACATCGTCTGAAATTATAAGCTAAAATGGCAAATGCACAAGTGAGTGTGCAGTTTGTCAAGAACCAACGTGGTGGTGATAGTCTGGTTTACAATGGATTCAGATACCAGGTCAAAAACCGAAAACCAACAAGGGTGTACTGGGTCTGTCATGTCCGAACCTGTTCTGCTAAAATCACAACAGCTGACAACATTCCAGTTTCTGTGACCAATACCCATAATCATGCAGCCGAACACATGGAACTGAAGCGCCATGAAATAAATCAACTCATGCGAAAGAGGGCACGCGAAGAAACCACGCCGATTCCGTCAATATATGAAGAAGTCATATCCAGTCTGAGAGACAGAGAATGGGACGAAGATGCAGAACAAGTCTGCAAAGGATTACCAACCTTCCCCTCCACCAAGTCATCTCTATACAGGGAAAGAGGTGCATTGAGACCGGGGATACCAAAGTCCAGGAGTGACATAGATTTGGATGGAAAATGGACTGAAACGCACACTGGTGAGCAGTTCCTACTGGTTGATGAGGCAGAGAATGACAACAGGATGCTGATTTTTGCTACAAGAACAAATCTCCAGCATCTGGCACAGAACCCAACCATATATGGAGACGGAACATTTTATGTGTGCCCAGACATATTCAGCCAGGTCTACACACTCCATGGATATATTGATGGACACATGTATCCGTTAGTGTTTGCCCTTCTGCCTGGAAAAAGTGAAAGGATTTACTGCAGACTTTTTCAACATCTTCAACAGAAATGCAGGGAAATAGGAATGGAACTGGGACCAGACACACTCCTGATAGACTTTGAGGCAGCAACCAAGCAGGCAGCTCGCAGAGTGTTTCCAAATGTGAATGTGAAAGGGTGTTTTTTTCATTACACACAGTGTGTTTGGCGGAAGATACAGAAGCTTGGCTTAGTTGGACTGTATTCTGAGAATGAGGACTTTAAGAAACTAGGAAGAAGAGCTGCAGTTCTGCCTCTAGTCCCCATACAACATGTTGAAGATGTGTGGTTTGTCGCACTGACGGATGCTGAAAATGCAGAGATTCCAGTGGATGTTTCAAGGTTCACAGACTATGTCACTGAACATTGGGTTGAGGGAGACAAGGACAACTGGAACCATTTCGAGACAGAAGGACCAAGAACAACAAACAACTTGGAAGGCTGGCACAACAAACTAAAGAAAAGTATGAGACAGTCACATCCGAACATTTACAAGTTCTTGGAAACAATACAAAGGATTGAAGCTGCCAATGCTATCAAAATTCTTCAGCACAGTGCCGGAGGAGTGAGAGAAAAGAAGAGGAGGAAATACCGACAACTTGAACAGAGACTGTCTGCCCTGAAACACAAGTACATGGCTGAAGAAATCACTGTGATGGAGTATGCCGATTGTGCATCGCATTTGATTCGGTTTGACGAGTAACTCTGTATAGAACAGATCAGTAGGGTGGAATGTCACAGTTGTTTAAATGAAATGCTTGTTTTCAAATTAAAACAAAATACAATAAATTGTACCACATCCGAATATAGCCCTGTCTTTATTTGATTTGTTCATGACACATGAAATAAAAATAATAAATATATGAAAACATAAAGAGTTTTCTTCATTTCAGAGAGAGAGAGAGAGAGAATACTGACAACATCCTAAAACATAATAAGTATTATAAATACTTATTATAAATAATTTTGCTAATAGCATATAACTTATTATAAATACTAATGCAATATATTACTAACCATAAATACTATTGCAAATTGCTCTTAATAATATAAGACAATAAGACAAATAATTGCACTGAAATATTCCATCCATTTAGGTAAAGACTATAGTCACTCATCCATGACAGTCTATTGTTATCCAATTAAGCATGATTCCCAACTGTCCCACCTTGATTTTTACTGTTTTATATAAAAGTGGGACAGTTGGGAAGACACCAGATATCAGAATTCTCAAATTAATTACCCATCAAACCCATTTAAATATGGCGAACAGATGAGAAAATACATGTTTTTAAATCTCTGGCTCTGTAGTTCAATATCAGTGTACATGATTTTGGGCCCGGCTATTGCGGGCTCAAGTCCCGCTAGGGCAAGACTGCGTATTTTAGGGTCTTCTAGAATCAAATTTACCGAAAAAGTCCTTCGTTGGACAAGCATAATTTGTGAATTAACGTAAACTTGAATTGTCAATATATTCTGGCACGTTCTGATAAAACAAGTAAAGCCAATATTCTCTGTGAATATTTATCTTCAAAAATCCGCGCGGCGGTATAAATTGAACGGGAAAAGTCGCGTTTCATGACCCTTGCTCGTATACATAGCAATGCCATTTCGGTAATTGCATGATCACAAGTTCAATCCAAGACCTATCCGATTCATTCAGGAAAAAAAGCGGATGAAAACAGATGCGCACCCAAATGATTACTACAGCGTTGCCTTGGTGAAGATCCCGTATAAACTCTCGTTGCAACGGGATTAATCCAATTACGATTCAAATGTGAAGCTATGTTGATTGTTTAGAATTACTGTAAATGAATGGACGTCTGGTATTACAGTTAATCGTACCGTACATCTTATATCGCACACTAGAAGAAAAAAGAAAAGCGATGTAAAGTACAGCACATCAAGATCTACAATGGCGGATGGATTACAGCGATATAAATATAGATCTAAATTATTTTTGAAAATTTCACTTTGAAAATTATATAAAAAAATATGTCTACTTTAAAAAGATTTTTTTTGTTTTCTGTGATAGATGGAATATTTCATCTTGTGAACTCTCAGTTCACTCGGTGAAACAAAATTGTATTTTCCGCAGAAACGAACAAAAACATTTATGTTTTAAAAATGATAGTCCAAGTATTGACGGGTAAACTAAAATGCCTTGAAATGGACAAAACTAGGGGAAATAATCGGCACCGTATCTTGGAATTTATTTCGGTAGTATTACACTTATAAAGGTATTTAGATTTAGACTGCATTAGCAGAAGATCTGAAGAAAAATAACTATTAAAAACATGCGATTTTCTTCTTGGAGACAACCATGAATAACCATTGAAATATATGAATATACATTAAATGTTTGGGATGGGTCGCGTCGGTATCGCCCTTTTCCTCGAACTCGCTTGAAATAATGTCAGAAGTTGACATATAGTAGTATAGCCACTGGGGTCGCTGTAGATTCCTTACATTTATTCGAGGCGCGACATTTCTGGGGAGACTACGGTATGGTTAAAATTTGGGAGTATATAAAGATAGGTACAAATTAGAGAGATTGTGGCTGCCGTGATCTCCTCCAGAACCCGCTCAGTGATAGGTTTTCCTTCCGACCGTGGTTGGGCTTCAGCCTCCATGTCGCCTCGTACATTTAAATCATGATTGGATTAAGGAAAACGTTTATTTTATTTACAAACGATTTCGGGCTCTTCTCTCACTGAGTTTTCAGAATTGGAATGAGGTTTCCGCTGTGATTTGATACGAAGTCACCCGGGGCTGCAACTGTTGAAAGCAGTCATCCGCGTTAAAAAAGGGAAGACAAATATTCATTTTTCAGTATTTAATTTTATGCAAATAAACATATTCATGCTGCACTTAGTTATATATATATATATATAGACAATCACTATAAACACTGTGCCCAGAATATAGTACCCGGTTATACATCAATATGATAGCAATAATGGTTTTGATTGAAACCTAAATTTAAATAGGATGAACGTTTACTTTACAAGTTATCCAAATATAGTAAACGTTCATCCTATTTAAATTTAGGTTTCAATCAAAACCATTATTGCTATCATATTGATGTATAACCGGGTACTATATTCTGGGAACAGTGTTTATAGTGATTGTCAAAATAAATATATAATAATAGTGTCACATTTTATAATGTGAGTGATATAAACTCAAATTAAGATTTTATTGCATATCTGATATTTCATCATGCTGGGTACAGTTGTACAATATGCTATTCATTCATGAATGATCGGTGTTAAATACACTTCAAATGTATTTATAAATCATATTACCGGTTGTCTGATATATGACTGAGGTATAAATTGAATGTCGACACAAAAAATTCAAATTTAAATTTTAGCGCGTTGGTTTCAAAATAGGAACAATCCAGTCTTTGAATTCTATTTTTTTTATCTTAAACATATCAAACCTTTGTTCACTCCAACTGGTGTCAGACAACGAAAACAAAATTAACCGAAATATAATAAATAAAACAACCTAACCGTAAAACACAATTTGAATTAATAAAGGAAAAAGCGTGTAATCTTATACAAATATTTTTGTCAAAAGTTGATAATAGATAGCATAGACGAAACAATTTTAAGTTTCAAACGTAATAAACTTCAGTATAAACCGCATACTATGATTTTACGCAGGACTATCTCTGTCATTTGTTTGTGACATGTACACGTCTATATCCACTGACACGCATACAGGACATGTGACGAAATCCTTCATTATACATGTCGCCTCTTTCAATAATATCTTCAGTTTCAAAATAAATGTTTCAATATGTCGATCTTTTAATTGAAAAGACAAAAACGCAATCTGGTGTTAAAAAGTCTAGACAAAACTAGAAAAATGAGGTAATAAATAAAACTAGTGATTTAATTAAAATTACAACTTTTTTAATTATTACGATTAGAAGCATACTATATTCAAAGACCTAATTTTCTTTATCGGTGGTGCTGACTGCTCAATTAGTTGAAGTCTAAAGTGGTTACTCGATGATTAAGCTTTGACTAAAAGAAGAAAGAAACTTCTTTTATAGTTTTGTTTCATCGTTGAATATAGGGGCCTATGTTTTACTGGTCTGTAATGAATTATAGTTAGTCTAACAGATGTCAATTTAGCCGCAAATTCGCCATTTAAAATAAAGTGAACCCTAAGCCGCCTTGTACCAGCACTATTGTATTGTAACGTAATAAATTACCTTGGTTTTCAAAGTAAAAAAAAAAAAAAAAAAAACGATCAAAGGCGCTTGTCCGTTAATTTTCTACTGACTCACTTTGTCTTACGACTCGTCAAAACTCAATCAAGCAAATTGCAGCTTGTAAGACTAAAAACATGCAGCGAGAAGGCACGGCAATGTTATTGCCCAATATTGCAATATTATGACACAATTATTTATGACAATTCCTATCAAGCCGGGGGCAGCTCTAAAGATCAATTTTGAACTTATTTCTGCTCTCGAGGGTGCACTACAACTACCGTTACAATACAGTGTATAAAGCATTTTCAAGATGGTAACGGCTTCAAATTAGCCTCTAATTTAATTGAATAGAAATTCATTACATCAAAAGGTCCCAGTGCCGTGACTTCTCGCATCATGCAGAGGCTGCGAGCTATACGTGGTCTCCAAGGTATTGCCGCGAAGACAGTTTATTGGCACGCAATACGAAAAAAAATGTACGTAAAAATGATTACTAATTCCATATTTGGTCATCACTGCGCGTGCCAGAAGGCTAGGTTTTGCACTGCAGTCGGTGAGAATGAGATTTAATCAAATTTTGAAATTGTTTTACTGCCTCAAAAGACTGTAAACGGCTTGGTTGATTGCATTAAGTGGTATCCATTTTTGGTAGCACTTGAAATACATTACTTGTACCAATTTTTCATACACATTCAAAAGAAATAACAGGTTAAAACTTAAGTACTATACACGGTGTATAAAATATGTGTTTCGCTCTATGGTCTTTTATATCGAAAACGTTGATAACGCACGTGTTTTCTGTTGATATTGTTCATTTCTATTTTTAACAAATAATAATGATATTTTTGTTCATGTGTGGAACGTCATCCTTACTTTCATGGTGGGTTTAAGTACAACGTTTTCTAATTTAGTGTACTGTTTTTGTTAGTAGTAGAGTTAGCTTTCGGTCCGGGGTGGCTGCTCGCTGGTAGATAGTATGTGTGTCTGCTTAGTGAAGGTGTGTGTCTGCTTAGTGTAGTTGTGACTGCTTAGTGTAGGTGTCTGGGGTGGCTGCTCGCTGGTAGATAGTATGTGTGTCTGCTTAGTGTAGGTGTGTGTCTGCTTAGTGTAGGTGTGTGACTGCTTAGTGTAGGTGGGTGACTGCTTAGTGTAGGTGTGTGTCTGCTTAGTGTAGGTGTGTGACTGCTTAGTGTAGGTGTGTGTGTCTGCTTAGTGTAGGTGGCTGTCTGCTTAGTGTAGGTGTGTGTCTGCTTAGTGTAGGTGGGTGTCTGCTTAGTGTAGGTGGGTGTCTGCTTAGTGTAGGTGGTGTCTGCTTAGTGAAGGTGTGTGTCTGCTTAGTGTAGGTGTGTGACTGCTTAGTGTAGGTGGGTGTCTGCTTAGTGTAGGTGGGTGTCTGCTTGGTGTAGGTGGGTGTCTGCTTAGTGTAGGTGGGTGTCTGCTTAGTGTAGGTGGGTGTCTGCTTAGTGTAGGTGGGTGTCTGCTTAGTGTAGGTGGGTGTCTGCTAAGTGTAGGTGTGTGACTGCTTAGTGTAGGTGGGTGTCTGCTTAGTGTAGGTGGGTGTCTGCTTAGTGTAGGTGGGTGTCTGCTTAGTGTAGGTGTGTGTCTGCTTAGTGTAGGTGGGTGTCTGCTTAGTGTAGGTGTGTCTGCTAAGTGTAGGTGTGTGACTGCTTAGTGTAGGTGGGTGTCTGCTTAGTGTAGGTGGGTGTCTGCTTAGTGTAGGTGGGTGACTGCTAAGGGCAGGTGTATGACTGCTTAATGCAGATGGTTTGCTGTTTAATACAGGATAATGGTTGCTCAGTAAATATAAAAAAGGTTTGTTTTTGTAGTTATATGGCTGCTTAATGCAGACGGGTGACATCTGAGTGCAGGTGTGTAACTACTGAGTGCAGGTGTGTAACTTCTGAGTGCAGGCGTGTAACTACTGAGTGCAGGTGTGTGCCTGCTTAGTGCATATGAGTAGCAGCCTTTTATAGGTTGGTAACTGCCTCGTGCCGGTAACTGGCTGCCAGTTGCAGTTGAATGGCTGCCTAATGCAAGTGGGTGACTGGTTGTGCAGAGTTAACTGTGCATAAGTTATCTCGCATAAGTTTGCGAAGTATTTATTTCCGATATATAAAAAAAACACGCCAGAAAATGTGTATATATATTATTTTATCGAGGCAATCTGTTAGCAAATTCGATAGAATAAATATTCAATATTCTCGTCAAACCTCTCCTTCATTTTTTGTTTATAAGATATAATGGAAACATCATAATTTTTGCTACACAATGATGTCTAAGTCTTACGCACGCCGATACTGATTTGAGCATGCAGCAAAAGTGATATAAGAATGAATTACCCAATTACCGGATAAGCTATCACATTCGTTGTCACGTGAAGTACAAATGAAATAAGAAATTTGAACCATTTCCTCGATGCATCTGATAAACGAGCCTTTATACCTTTGTAGAAAATCAGGATACATGCAAGTGACGTGCATTTACCTGTGCTGGACGAGGCCATGAGAAAAAGCCGACATCTTTATCATTTTCTAACGGTCTCGTCTATCGAGGAGGAATATAATTCATTATAAATATAATACGAGAACAATTATCAATTATTTTATTGCTTTCCTGCTTGCTTTTGACATGCAATTAGCCGAAATAAAATATTTATCACTGACAAATTGCGGCATCTCGACTCGCCCGTTATCCCTAATCTCGTCACAGCGCGAGGTTATCGCGAGATGTCTACTGTGACACGAGAATATACGAGAGTGTCACAAAATGTATTTTTTGAACGATATGTTTGCTAATTTCATTGATAAACATTGATGAATGTATTATTTTGCCACTAGTCTAGACAAAAGAGATGTTATATAAAAACTTGAAGACTACAAATTCACGTCATTGTGAAAAGCATACAAGTCACATTTGACTGCCGCTTTGTTATACAGAATACATTTCTGAAAAAAAAAAAAGAGAAAAGAAAATGATGCATTAATATAAAACGGAAACCGAAGAAGATAAAAATTGAAAAAAAGGGGGAAAGAGAAGAAGCAGATGATTATTCAGACGATGATAACAGGGGTTTTTTTCCTTCTTTATGAGCCGCCGTTTAACGGCGGCTTCCCCTCGGCAAAATAAGACATTTTTCCCCCCCAAACTAAGCATAAATTCCCCTTTGAGTTTTTTTTCCCCACCCAAGAAAGTTCGATTTTTTCGACGATTTAACCAAAAATTCACTTCAAATTGGCGAATGTGTTTGGCGCATACGAAGAAGAAATCAGTAAATTAGTACTGCGGTTATTTAAAGTTCCGTAATGCACAAAAATACAGGTCGCTCTACACTGTATACTACTTTACGTAACCAGCACCTGCTGTGGGATTATCCAATCAACAAGCATTCTAAGGCTTCTTAATTATGCAAAGATGTGGAATACTCGGATGGTATTGGCAGCTTATAACTTGTTTATATTTGTCACACTCCCTACCGACTTTTGTTTATACCTGCATTTGGAATTGCTATGAAATTGCGCAATCATCACAATGGCGGCCATTTGCGAAAAACATCAGCAATGTTTCATCACTACCGTTTCTTTTAAAAGATTTAAATTGATTAATTAATTTACCTAGCTAGATTCCAACTGGTAAATAGCATAGATGTACCAATGTGTATAAATGACTCGACACTAATTGCTAATGGAGCGAGTCAAAACGTATCCAAACTTAAACGTACCCAATATATAACGTACCCAATTTTTTTTTTATTTTTTTTTTTTAATTTCACTTGATATTTCCATATAATGTTTTTAGTCAGGTTATTATTTATGATCTTGTTGGAAAATATATTATTTTTTTTAACATGAACACCTTTTTTTTTCTTTTATGTTTGGTAATTGATGTATCAAAATATTAATATACCTATTCTCATATAAATTTGAATGAACTATTTTATTTGACAATTGAATGAAATATTTTTTAGAATTTATTTATAAAACTAAATGTCAATTAAATTCATTTAATTTTCATTTAGAATTATATGACAGTATTTTTTTTTTTTTTTTTTTTTTTTTTTTTATATTTAAATATTATGCACAAATTGAATATGTCTTTGACAGTTCAAGTATAGCAAATGCATATATTAAACCAGTATATAAAGACAATTAAGTTTTCCGAAATGACAATGAAGATGTCAAATCTGTAACTGTGTTGTTTACTTTTCAACCAATATCTATTCACCATTGGTCCTTGTAATGTTATACAATATTTAACCTTTTGACTTTCCTGACATTATATCATAAACTGATCAAACAAAGTTCATCCATGGTAGATACCTGTATTTAGTTAGTACAGTTTGCATGAACATCAACTCCTTTTTTTCCCCTAAAATTCTAAAATCGCGCGAAAATTCCCCTTTGGAAGGGCGGCAGGTGGCTTCCCCCAGGAAGGAAAAAAACCCCTGGATAATGAGTAGGTGGAGGAAGATTTGGATTTAAAAAGCAAATGCTGTTAAATTAAATGAGACTGCTACAACAGTAGATGTTTGCTGTGTCATCAGACGAGAAATGGACCAGAACTATTTGATGTGCTCACTCGATAAATGACTGATCCTCGAAGAGGCCACCTCAAATTCCGCTATTTCTAACACTGACCGCTGCCAAGTAATTATCCGTTAAATTGGCAGAAAATCGCAGACCTGTCACGCCTCCCGTTCTGTCCGCCATTAGTCACGTGACCTTTACCAATGACCCGGATCATAACATCGATAAACGAGATTCGCATTCGATAAATCGCTGGGATTTTAATGAATGTATTAGATAGGGCATAATCACTTATTTACTTCGAAGCGGATTTTTTTCTATACACAAACCAAATTTTCATTTTCATTTTCGCTGTTGTTGTTGTTGTTGTTGTTGTTGTTGTTGTTGTTGAACAAAACAAAAAAAAGTTTTAAAATTAAGATTTTGCAGTTCAGAAAAACATTTTGTTGACGTTTTCAATAGCAGTTCCCGTTGCAGGTTGCAGACGAAATTCTGTCGGCTGATCACTATCGAAATATCGTGGTGCGAGGGTCTGAAAAATATTGGCGCGAAATCGAATTATTAACCCACCTAGCGGCGGTATATCTAGATACCCGCACCGTTATTTGTAGTCTTATCGTGCAAAACCCCCGGTTGACATTTATTATTTATTTCATATCATAACATGGGTGATCTTTCTTAACGTTCATCTTCGGGTGGGGGCCATATGTAGTCTGCGATCTCTACCGCTGTGGAGCTTTTAACAAGCAATGAAACCACGGACAATGTGTAAGGATAGATTTAACTGTAAGAGTCACATTCACCTTAACACACTAATTATATATAAAAAATATATTATAAATTGTTGGTAAATTGTATTTCAGAAGAAAAAAAAAGAAAGGAAAAGTTACCCCCCTCCTCTATACACATAACACTTTTTTTTATCTTTGATTGATTTTTTTTTCTTTCTTTTTTTTTATTTGCGAATGAAATTTCAGTATTTCAGTAAAACAAAATAGAAATCAATGAGTCTACAGTTGCCCAGTCGTTAATTTAAACGAGCTATCAACATCAAAATCCTCCTTCAAAATATATTATGAAATAGAATGTCTCAAGTTATCCTTCGATTTGATCTACAGATATACCAGAAAATAGGGATAGGGTTTTCAGTATATCGGGACATTAGATTATTTTAATGTAACAATTGCTGTCAAAATGTTTAAAAATTATTGATATCATACAAGCATTTGAACATGATGGATTGACAAATAGAGCATCTCACATCCGTGATGAAGATAAAGCTATTAAGCCAAATGTCATGATAAAGTTACTGGGTGTGGAATCATACGAGGGTGTGTTACTACAAGGGTTGTGTCTACCTCAGAGAATAATGAATAAAAAAATCACATTAAAGTATCATTTCATAGACAGACAGCGGATGAGCGTTACATGCAACATCTCCGCCCCATTTGGTGCCAAAGACCAGCGGGAGATGGTAAGAATTTGGGTTGTTATCGAAAAGATCTGTGTAAGATTCGAACTGACGACCCGATAGCTGATGGACACACTGTCTGTACCGACAGAATGGCGTCGACACGTGCGCCTGTCAATCAAACGATAAACTGAACACCCGCTGTATGATTTATGAGACCAGTAAAACAATGTTTACCTGACGGGATAGATGTAAATGTTTGATCAAGTAACACATTATCTTCCATGAATATTTGTTAAATATTTTTGTTTTAATTTCTTTCTCCTATATTTGCAGAAATAATATTTTAAACTTTTTGTTAATCATATTTTAGTGAAATGAATTCGACCAAAATAAAAGACTTGCCTGATAATGACTTATCTGAGCAACATTTTTGTTTGTCTTTGAAAGACTTAACTGCAAAAGAGAGTGAACCATCTTTCTTTCCTCGTAAGTGTTATGTATTTCAAACCCCGCTGAAGACAGTGGGGATTGACTGGCGCAACGTTCTGGACTAAGTTCTCTTTCTAAAACTCCTGACTATGTAGGTATACAGTCTCGTTTATGCAGTTTCTGTAATCGACTAAATGATTAGGAGTTTAAAAGTTTGAGTCTCAACAAATTATGGGCGATTGTGATGTTTTAAATAATTTTAAATAATCATAGTAATTTGACTTACAGACTACGGGCTAGAAATTTGGGATTTCGATTCCTACCGGATGAATCTTTTTATTACACCGCCACCATACCTCACTCATTTGCATTCTGTAAAATCATTATTTTTCGTTATCATTAATATCCTGTAGCAACTACTTACTGATCACACGTGGAGGAAGACCCCAGAATGC
>JAIFHC010000381.1:0-50000 GCA_021229015.1 Solen grandis | reverse complement strand
GCCATATTGTTTTCAACATCAATCACCAAACTCATAGGGGAACTACATCTGCTTTAGGCTATAGAACGATACGTATACTGCTATAGTGACGCTATGTTACTCGTCCATATATTTGTGGATATTTTTTCAATAAAATCTTCAAAATATGTCATCATGTGAAGTGCTTTTGGTAAGTATATGTATGCCGCAAGTTGAATAGAATCTCCGTGTTTTCTTCCATCTGAGATAGAAAGTTGTCCTGCTTATAATTGGTAATCTGATACTTTACCCTCACCTTTTTCTTGGATACCACACATGCTTCTTGGATACGGAATGGGCGTGTTGGTCACCGTCCTATAGATTTTATTCGGAAACAATGTAAAAGAAAACTACAATATTTTCCCAATACAGTTATTTTCAATATAGTCAAAGAAAAATTAAAACTAGCCACGAGAATTTCTAAAACTGCATGATTAAAGAGAATTAAAAAAGAAACTAACATATGGAAAAAAGTGGGTCACCGCTCTACTTATTGAGTTATCTGCCCCTGAATGCGAGGTTTTGATCTTTTATGTTACTTTCAAGGTCAGATAAGTAGAAATCAAGCCCAAGAAGAAGAAAATTTGTATTCATGTATGCGACATTAATATAAAATCTGTTGCAAAGAATTTCTAAAACTTTAACACAGTGCAGAGGATACGGTACCAAACGTCGAGTTGAAAATCCATGAAGTGTTGTTAGCCCATAATAATGAGTAATTTGCCCTTGAAAATGACTGAAAATTGCAAAGAAAAAAAAACAAAAAACACTTTCAGGCGTATGCCTTTAAATGTGACATAAACATAAAAATCGCTCAAACATGTTCGGTCACAAATCCACTATACGAAACTCCTTATAAAATGTTACAGATTTTTTTAAGTGGACTTCATGTTTTTAGAACATGTTCTAAAAAATGCCTTTAATAAACATTCAACGAAATTAAATGTTAAAGAAAAATAAAGATTTTACAGTTAACACATAGATAAATGTCATTCTTTTTAAAGAGAAAAAAATATCCACGATTGATAATCACCACGAATGATGTCATCATGTTTATTGTGTTTACATGTTTTTAGCATATATCTATGTTAAAGTAACGAAGCGTTGACACCTAGTCACATTATCCTGACAATGGGTCAACAGTCATGATACCACCCCTAGTCACACTATCCTGACACTGGGTTAAACAGACATGATACCTCCGCTAGTCAGGTTTTCCTGACACTGGGTTAACCAGTCATGATACCACATATAGTCACACTATCCTGACACAGTGTTCAAGAGTCATGATACCACCCCTAGCCACACTATCCTGACACTGGGTTAAACAGTCATGATGCCGCCCCTAGTCACACTATCCTGACACAGGGTTCAAGAGTCATGATACCTCCGCTAGTCAGGTTTTCCTGACACTGGGTTAAACAATCATGATACCACCCCTAGTCTCACTATCCTGACACAGGGTTCAAGAGTCATGATACCACCCCTAGCCACACTATCCTGACACTGGGTTAAACAGTCATAATATCAACCCTAGTCACACTATCCTGAAACTGGGTTAACCAGTCATGATACCACCCCTAGTTTCACGACCCTGAGACACTGGGTCCACAGTTTTAATATCAACCCTAGTCACACTATCCTGAAACTGGGTTAACCAGTCATGATACCGACACTAGTCACAGTATCCATACCTAGTCTAACAATCCTGACACTGGATTAACCAGTAATGATGTCACAGCTAGTCACACTTTCCTGACACTGGGTTAACCAGTCATGATACCACCCCTAGTCACACTATCCTGACACTGGGTCAAAAGTCATGATGCCGCCCCATGTCACACTTTTCTGACACTGTCATGCAACAGTCTTGCAAGTTTTAATAAAGGACACGTTAGGAAAATAAACTAAAACATCTTGACGTCTTTGAATTGTCGCAGTTGGTGATCGAACCCAATATTATGGGACGGACACACTATCCTGACTCTGCGTGAACAAGTTATGATACCAACGCTAGCCAAACTATCCTGACACTGGGTAAACAGTCATGATATCACAGCTAGTCACATTATCCTGGTACTGGGCCAACAGTGATGATATCACAGCTAGTCAAAAACCTAGTCACACTATCTACACCTAATTACACAATCTACACCTAGTTACACAATCTACACCTAGTTACACTATCTACACCTAGTCACACTATCTGCACCCTTCTCACACTATGCTGACAATGGGTTACAAGTTATGATACCACCCCTAGCCACACTATACTGACACTGGATTAACAAGTTATGATACCACCCCTAGCCACACTATGCTGACACTGGTTAACAAGTTATGATACCACCCCTAGCCACACTATGCTGACAATGGTTAACAAGTTATGATACCACCCCTAGTCACACTATGCTGACACTGGAATAACAAGTTATGATTCCACCCCTAGTCACACTATCCTGACACTGGATTAACCATTAATGATACCACACCTAGTCACACTATCCTGACACTGGATTAACCATTAATGATACCACACCTAGTCACACTATCCTGACACTGGATTAACCATTCATGATACAACCCCTAGTCACACTATCCTGACACTGGGTCAACAGTCATGATGCCGCCCCTAGTCACACTTTTCTGACACTGTCATGCAACAGTCTTGCAAGTTTTGATAAAGGACACGTAAGGAAAATAAACCAAAACATCTTGACGTCTTTGAATTGTAGCAGTTTGGGATCGAACCCAATATTATGGGACGGCTGCGCTAAACATTCTGGCTTTTTGACCGTACTTTTCAATGTTCAATTTTGAAAGAAATAGTCGCAGTTGGTGATCGAACCCAATATTATGGGACGGACAACTATCCTGACTCTGCGTGAACAAGTTATGATACCACCGCTAGCCAAACTATCCTGACACTGGGTAAACAGTCATGATATCACAGCTAGTCACACTATCCTGATACTCAATGTTCAATTTTGAAAGAAATAGAATCAATATTTGTTTTACATTAAATCACGAAACACACATACACACGCGCCGCCTACATCCATACATGCTATGGTCATAAAATGTACAAAAATATGTTCGCTATCAACATTTATTAGGCGTATCATAAAGACATACATGTATCTTTTTTTTTTTTTTAAGAAACCAGGGAAAGAAAGAGCATGATTGTGTCCTTGAAATACTGACTATGGAATTTGCGTAGAATGGAACTACATTGTAAAAGTCATATGCTTGTTATGACGGTATTTAGTAAAAAGTACTTCATTGTTAGATAGTCTGTAGGAGAACATACTGACTTATTTAAAAGAACTTATATTTCGAAAAAGTAAATATTTCATTCCGTATAAAGTAGTATTATTCAGGATAATAAATTTGTCAGCTTAGCTTTTTGATATTTTTAGAATTATTCGGCGCAAAACATTGTATGAGGAATTCTGTCCGGGTCGATATGAACGATGGTTACAATAGATCACAAAGTTAGTTGACATTTTTGGTTCTTTGTTGTTGAATATGACACAATCCATTGCTCATATGAAATATCATTCCATGGTGCAGAAATGCATTTGATAATAATGTCAAATATTAACATTTACTTTACAAAATATCATTTAAATAACAGCATTCTTTCGCATATAAAACATAAATGGACAAACGATGTTATTGTGTTTGATGTATTTTTACTGATTATCAGTGATTTCGCAACAAAAATATTTGAAAATCAAAACTGTATTTGCTTGCCAAACGTTCCTATGAAATATTCCAGATAAAACAGATGTATGAAGAATTAAATATGATGAAATGTTGGATGCGCAGCTACATTATTTGTTATTCTGACAGCAAACTAAGTTAAATGTCGATAAGCAGATTATTATCATTTATATTGCCATTTTAAAGCTCGATGGTATCTTGTATTAGATCAAGCATGTATAAGCGTGTATAAGCGTGTACAAGTGTGTATAAGCGTGTATAAGCATACAAAGAAGTTATTTTCATGTTCTATTTATACTGATGATAGTATTGAATAAAAACAGCTTATATTTTTATAATGGATACATTAAGGTATTGTCTGGCAATATTAACCTGAGACATTTAAATATTCAGTGACATTTCTTCGACTTAAAAGTTTGGTTCAACACGTATATGTATTACTTAGATGCACATGTGAATCACACGCCCTGTTAGCCCTCATGATAATTTGAATTTCGAAACTGAAGGTAGTAGGTTTAAATCTAGCTCAGACCAGTTATTTTCTTTTTTTTAAATGATATTTGACAACTGCGTATATTAATGTATCACATGCAAATCACACATATCACAATTTTATCGACCTCATTGTTTATTACTCTAGCTAATTTCTCAGTGCTTGGCCGCATATAGGTTTAAACATGTCGAATAAAAAGTTTTCGAAACAGTTAAAATCAAAAGAAAATTCAACAAAATATTCCACTATCCGCTTACACTGTAAATAATTAAAAAAAAAGATGAAAATGATCATAAATTAAAAAAAGAAATGTTTGTCTAAACCGAACCAGCCATTTCGTGACCACAAGAACACTGAACCTTCCAACGAGTCACCCGGACTTATTACTTACTGGGAACCATACTTCCAATAAAAACACCTGTTTGGATAATAATAATTTACTGAATCTAACGAAGAACATCACGGAGATTAATCAGTCTCAGGTCAATATTGCCAGACAATAAATGTGTGTGATTAAGGACGGTGGTAGCCGGTTTGTAAACAAATACTAAGAGGCTAAAAATTCGTACCCAGGTTTGTCGTTTTTAGCATTTAGATATGGCTAGGGGTTTGGTTTAGGGTTATGGCAGTTTTGTTTTTCGTGGTTTGGTTTTGGGGTTGAAATAGTAGTTAGGTTTAAAGTTAATTTCATACCGACGTAACAAAATTTATACCTCGGAAAATTTACTTCAATATAACAACACTTTGCATATATAAAAAAACGAAGTACAAACCGTCATAGTGAGGTATGAGGCGCACATGCAAAGCCTTGGTAAGTTAGGTAGACAAAGCTGTGTGTGTGTTCTACATTAAAGTTGTGTCCAAATTAGACTCAATCTTAGATATATTTAATAAACTATCCTTTAAAGGGACTATTTCTTTATCTGATTAACTAACACGGTATCTTTCTATCATTAAATTATTTTTAGATCTGAAAATTAAAATGCTACTGAAATAGGAAATGGCGTGTTCGGGCGGCACTATTGGTAGACTGGCTTTAGAAATCTGATCACTGACTAATGGTCCAGAAAATGAGTATTTTAAACCTGTATATATAAATAACTTTTAAATATAACGAAACCACACAATCCATCCGACTTGAATTTTACAAAAATCAAACAAAGAATTTACACTCCATATTACCAATACAAACAGTTATTGTCAAGACGTCAGCTGTATTAAGTTAGTTTAAATTCTTTTTTTCATATATCCGGAACAAATATTTTCAGGTTCATATTATTATATCACGAGGGTGGTCCCGAGTGATATAATTATACGCACATGAACGAGATATGTATTTTTATATACACACAAAAAACACAAACATGTTATTCGTCATCATTTATTCGCACTATGTTCTTGAAACTCGAAACCTAAAAGTCAAATAACTTATGTATTCGGTTCTCTTTTGATAAGAAATTTGACGAAAATAAAAATGGCGCATGTATAAATGAGGCTAACATTTTTCACTCACACCTTTTTAATTCCCTTATTTCTTTCTCTTTATTTCATTTTCTTTTTCAATGTAATTAATGCACTCTAGATCTATAATTTTAAAATTGATAGTAAAGTGTTATCAGAACTACTTCTAATATTATTGTGACGTCATTTCTCTACATTATTACGTCATCAACATTACTTTCATTGATAACACCTATGTATAGGTGATTGATAGCATAGGTAGATATCTTATTTGCAAATCCATATCTAAACAAGCAATGCAAACAATAAAATAATCAAACAACATACATGTATATTCTTCCTCTGTAATCGAAATTATACGCCGCTCAGAGGTAAAGAAAACAAAACATGAAGATCAACGGAGAAGGTATAATTTCATAATTCCAGCATCCATTTTTATTTTATAACACTAAAAGATAGATCCCCCTTTTGAAATAACGAAATGGAATGTATTAAAATAACCCAATTTTAAACAAGCAATGCAAATAATAAAATAATCAAACAACATACATGTATATTCTTTCTCTGTAATCGAAATTATACGCCGCTCAGAGGTAAAGAAAACAAAATATGAAGATCAACGGAGAAGGTATAATTTCACAATTCCAGCATCCATTTTTATTTCATAACACTAAAAGATAGATCCCCCTTTTGAAATAACGAAATGGAATGTATTAAAATAACCAAATTTTATCATTTTATATAAATAGATGCAAGGAAGAAACAGTCGAACACATAATATCACGAATTGTACGTACTTACAAAACACTTACATAAATATCATACATTAAAAGAAAGCATCCTTGATTTAGAAACAATTGTACACGTAATTGAAACATACCTATAGAGATAGAACAATTAATCAAATGGATTGACTTGACATGTATAATATATTTCTTACGTATGTTACTTAGAAAAAGAAATGCGTTTCTCATTTTAATGCAAAGCAATCGTACATCTATTTTGAGTTACTTCATTGTTAGAATGTAATAATGTTACAATATTTTTGCATATTTGGTCTAGTTATAAAATATTTACCTATGGTTTTCTTTAAATCATTTTATATCTTACATTCCATTATAAAATTATGCTCATCCTTATGGACCCTAATTATTTGCATAATATATAATTCATTGGTGTTTTATTTGGCGTCGACCTTCTCCAAACTTTCATTACTAACCGGTGAGAGGAAACACGTAATGTAATAAGTGCATTACGATATTTTGTGATTTGAATATTAACAATATACGAGTGGAAATCGAAATTTTTTTGGATTCCCTACAGCTTTGAACCATGCATCAACTTTTCTTAAATCACATGATAGTTTGTTTGGATAAAAATCCGAATGAATGGTCATCGTGCTTTATATAGGATTAATATATCTATTTATGATCAATATTTTTTTTATCCATATATATTTATATTAACTAATCTATGTTGTTAAATAGGCTTTCCATCTAACTCACCATATATGATATCGTTTTTTTAACGTGTAGTATATTTAAAAAAAACAAAAAACAAAAAAACAACAAAAAAAACAAAAAAAAACAAAAAAAAGGTATGTACTCCCTTTAAAGAAATCGACCGCGAAGAACCCTTAAATTCACTTCTTTAATTGAATAAAGGTTGGATGAGCTTGTCAAATAATTCCAGCCTATGTTTAATTTAAATTTCAGTGAATTTAAAGAGATATTTCATAAAAATGAATATTCCTTTTAACGCTTATCCAGCTAGTGTCTCTTGACCTTCAGAAAAATATCTCTAAATTGTAAATACAATTCCTTAATAAGTAAATGCGTTAGTCACTTCAAAAGACTTGTTGTTATATGTAAATATTTAGGCCCTGCATGAATTACTCCCTTTGCAAATGATATTGAATTTTGTTTCAATTTCATTTAATACTAATTTATAATAAAAGTAAAATATTACCGGTAGTACAAAAGACAAAATAAATGTATACAGTGTGAAATATCAAACATTTTATCCACTTGGTTCAAATACATTTTATGTTGTTTTCTTTCTTATTTTGTCATCCACTTTTCTGTCGTCTCTGCTCATATGGACAATTTCAACATTGCTACAGGTTTGAAGACCTGTCATAAAAAACAACAAGAAAATAAATCAAGAAATTAACTACACCCGTTACAACAAAATACGAAATTGTTAAAAATTGTTAATGTAAACAATTAAACTGAGATAGACTTCTTCGACGGCATAAATTATCAAACAGTGCTTCAGGGGATTGCCTCACATATGCACTCAAAATGACCGTCAAAATATGTAAACTCAAATTTTGGACATAAATATTATTAAGTTTGTTATTAAATTTACCAGAGGCCAAAAATGTACTGATTTTCGAATTATTAGCAAATAAAATCGTTTCCAATCTTACCAAATAATATAAAAGATGCCCAAGAGGAAGACCGAGATATATTCATGCCCAGAAAATGGATCGAATCTGGTGAGAAGCTTGACCGGAAGACAACAGGATGCGAAAGGTATTTCTTGAAAGCACTACTCAATCAGTGGGAGAAACCAGAGCCTAGGAATGGTATTGTTGTAAGGTGTTGGGAATCACAGGACACAAATCAGATAAACTTTCAGGCAGTTATACCAATGTCTAAAAGAAGAGAAGTGTAAAAGATTTCGCATGACATCGGGATATCTTGGTACCAAGAAAACACTAAGCCGTATCCGGTAGGGGTACTATTGGCCCGGGATACAGAATGATGTATAAGTTTTAATAAAAATACATATTGTATTTTACTTGGTTGTATTCCATTACATAATCTATAGATAAAATATTAAAATATTTGAAATTAATATTTATAATTATGATTTATAATATCATTGATCAAATATTATTATTATTATTATTATATTAAATAACCTCTTTACAAATGATTTATTCATGTTGAACAGCAAGATTTAAAATCATGCTTAATAGTAAATGTTATGAAATGAAACATTTTAATATTGTAATTGATTTTCTGTCAGAGATGCCTTTATGTAATAACAGCCAATGAATGTCGCCGCCGATGCTTGATAAGGTAAAACGTGCTAACATCGAGACAGAATCAGTTGTGTTATGTTCAGCTAAGGATGCAAATATGGAATGTTTTCAATATCTTGGAAGTCACATACAGTTGTTTCAGCTGTGAATGAGATTAGGCATGGCCTCGTAAGTATTTATTATGTATTTTTATATATTATTTTTCTTTTCGTACGTTAAATTAAAGTTTGAAAAATATTCTCTATTTATGTTATATTTAATAATGCTTATTCATGTTGATAAAAAAAATCATTAAAATAAACAAATGTCGTTATCGAAAAAATACAAATAACATTTATAACATATGAATCTGTGGTATAACACAATTATAGGAAAAAGCTTTATCAGGTTTTGCATTATTGTTCTAAATTTACAGAAATATTGTTATGCTTCAGATGGTGGCCTGCCGTGTTTGTGGTAATGTGCTTGCCAGCCATTGGCAAAAATGACCCCGACCACTTCACAAAGACAGGTAGGTTTTCATCATAATTATAGTAGGGGGTTAAATAGGCTATTTTGGTTAAATAAAATAATTTTTTTTTGTTAAAACTACTTGATGGGCATTATTGGTTGAATACAGTCGCCAATTTTCTTCATAGGCTAAATAGGATATAAGTGGGCTAAATAAGCTAAATTGGCTAACTTCAAACATATTTATAAGAAAGGGTATATACGGTATAGATGGAAAAACAATAAAATAACCAATAATTTATCGTTTTTATTACTCAAAGTAATAATGCATTGATTAAACTATCAGGTATGTTATTACAAGTATCGTGTTCGTTTTATGTATGAACATCGAACTCGCTGTAATTATTTTCATTATTCTTGAATAAATTTATGCTAAATTGATATTTGAGAAAGAAATAATTTTTCGAGAAAAGGGAGGTCTATTGAGTTTGATCGTGATGTTGAATTTTTCACATATTTGTTTTGATCATTTTGAATCATCATCAATGGCAGCTTAGATTGTTGATTTGGTTGTTTTAGGCAGTAAGTTTCAAAAGTAGTTTTTTCAATCATTTAATTAAATCAGTTCTAATATGTAAGTAACAATAACTGATACTTAGCAAATTCTGAGTAGTATATCAAATCAAACATCTATCTTATGGAAGGCTAAAGGTTGAATAAAGGATATCAGTATTATGAATAAAATGAACATAAAAAATAAACTTATAATAAATAAAGAGGAAATTACAGAATGCTAATTTATCTACAATTGTGGGGAATATTATCTCATAAGAAATGGTTTTCATATATAATAAAATCTGACTGTTTAAGTTCAAATACTCCTTTTCACATAAAATTTCAATGGCATGTATTGTATGTTCTCTTTTTGATGTTTCTTATACTTCCAAATCTTATATAAGGATTTTTTGGAAGTGTTGGTATTATATGTAAATCTTTATAACTAAATATACATTCCAAACTCGTGATCCAATATGTCGAGTAATATTTTACATACCCCAAATAAATAAAAATGTATTTCTAGTTTACGTAAAACATATGCCAAATGGTGTTTTTTTCTTCATATTCATATCAAAATTTCCATATATAGTTATATATATAGATATCTATTTGATTTGAGTCATAATTTATATTTTACTAATGTTTACATTATCAATGATGTCTTCTGCATTCGTTTTAGTTATTAATGAACACAGGTAACAAAAAAAAAAGAAAGAAAATACATATCTGAGGTATTCTATATAACCATATAAAACATGTTGTTCCAATACAATTCTCCTCAGTGTCTCTACATGTATAACATTCAAGTTTCTATATAATACATAAAGTAACCCTATTTAATTTTACGTATACAGAGCAGACGTAAATATATTTTTTCTATTTATATTAAATGTTGAATATAGAATCACTTGAACCATCATAATTATATCAAGTTTAAACATATGTCATTATATCAAGTTTAAACATATGTCATATATACGCATTAAACTTTCCAAACAATTTTTGTTTACTTTTTCCATTATTTTTTCACGACACATATTTACTCAACTAAAAAATTCTATGCACAAGTGTACACAATTTTCAGTTCATTTTATGTGTCTCTCCATAGTATTTCAACGTCATTTTAATATGTAATTTTAGTTTACATCATAATTTATATTCCTGTCGATTTATTTTGATACCTTAACTACAATTTGAGTTTCATATTTTAATTAAACGAATTTCTGCACAGAAATAAAAAGACATGCTTATATGGGTTCCAGTAATCTGCATTTATGACCTGTTTAAAAATTTGAAATAAAACAAAGCAGTAACTATAATTATCTTTTTAATCATTACCAAAGTGAAATTAACAATTTCATTTACATAGAACTGAAACGAATTTATAATTTAGAATTGTTTGATTATAATATTTGATTAAACTCGTCCAAATATGATAAAGCTCATCAGTCATGTGCGATCCTAAATAAACCCCCTTTTTCTTAGGAAAAATACCCGGTATACTGTTATCAAAAATTAATATAGCATAGCAGTAAACTTGAATTCAATAATCGTGATATTGATAGAAATCTATCGAGCCGATCTTTTATGAATTGTAACAATTTCACTAAGGTTACGCTTTCGGATGCTTATTGACGGGTGTTTTTCTTTTCTTTTTATGGCTTACCCAATCAATTTACGTTTTAATTCAAAGCTGAAATAAAAATAATAATGATAATAATTATTAAAATAATAATGCTAAAAATGATAATAAAGACCAACATTTAATGCCCGATATGGACTTCATATATTTCAAAGAAAAGTAATACTTTAGAAATTGAAAGGAATTCGGTGTAATGTTAACCGAGAGAAAACAAATAATCATCAATGTTGTTACAAATATTGCAAGCATATAATTGAAATGCTTCTAGTGTCTGTTATTTCCATGACACATATAAGAAGGATATTCATTACTCTTGTTCAATATTATAAATATTTTTTTATAATCATTAATTATCAAAGAAACGATCACAATTATTTTGATGGACTTACACATATGTTTCATGATTAAAAAAATGTGGTTAATTTATAATGACAATGAAACAATATGTAAAATTAAAAACAGATGAACTATAAGTTAGTTATTAATCTATGGTCTAAAATACTTTGATAAAAGGAAAATAACGTATTAAACGTTGATAAAAAAGAAACGATGTCTGTTTCACTCAACAAACTCTCTCTGAACTGCTATGGATATGATCAACAATCACAGCGTGATAAACCTTGTAATTTTGACGATTTATAGTTGTTATTTGTTGAGACCATCAGATATGCAACCATTGTAATATTCGTATGCACCACAGCCCTTCATGAATGTGTTTCCCCAACTGGGCCTCGAATTCGCATGGTGTTCAGAGAGTTTGCTTTTTTAGATTTATTGTCCGCCTAATGGTATTTATCATGATTTATTGGCTTCCAACATGAAGATCATGGTCGAGAATTTCTCTAAAGTCACTACTGACCTTGATGATTGACTTCCTGTTTTTACCTCCCGGAAACTTTTGATTCAAGAATACTGAGCTTTATACATAACCACAGTGTTAAAACAAGTTATATCGTTATATCTAAATTTTCTTTTTATGAATAATAGCATTGACATTTCTGCTAATAAAAAATTGTAATGATTCTTGTGTTGATCATGGTCATAGTATATATTGTTGTAGTAGTCGTTGTCGTTATAATGCAAGAAGCAGTAGAAGTAGTAGTTGTAATAACAACTAGACTTTTTTTGTTCTGAACAAACGCAAGGGCTTTCTGCACTACAAACCATGTAAAACCTGATCATATTCATTTACTTTTCTGACATACACCATCTCCAAAAATTGAAGAAAATCCGTCCCGACTTGACAGCTGTAGAGTGCAAACATAAATAAATAGCAGAGGAAATCTGTGACGTCATATGACATAATTTAAATTTTAAAGTCCTTGCATTCAAAATGGAATATGTGGCTTTGTTTTCAGTTACACTTTCATAATGCCAACTTTTTGAGAACCATCTTTAAGATAACTACAATAAAACTCAATCTTGGTGTTCTGCAAGGGAATGAAGTATTACTAGTCCTCTTAACATGCTATAAATATATACAAGGTTCCTTTTCTACGAAATATTTATTTCTCATATCTTCATGGGATTTTCTTGATCAATTGAAGGGGGCACAGAACATAATAAATTACTGTATCACATTATACCTTTTAAAATTTAGAATTATATGTGGGATCAACTGCAGAAGCACAAGGAAATTTCTTTTTCTCTCAGAAATTCTTACTTTCATGTAACTTCCTTATATGATGTCCGATTTTAAAAAAACCCAGGTACCGTTAGAAAGGTCTTCTGAATTCAAACATGCACCTACTTATGTTTAAACCTATATGTTAGGTTTTTGCGATATATAAAGTTATTCCTCAAAGAAAAGGCAAAAATCAGCAAAGATGTTCATGTCAATCACTACCCTTCGACAAATAACTTAATTATTAATAGTCCGATCATTAAGATCTGCATAGCATTAGAACCGCATTGCATCATGATAAAAAAATGTTCTTTATGATATTTTCAACAAGAGGGCCAGCCAAAATGGCCATAAAGACGCTCACCTGAGAAAAACTGCATTCATAGCCTGTACAAGTTACTAAATTATAGCATAGTTTCTATTGAAAACATAATCCATCTGATTATTTATAATTCCACGAACTAAACAGTGCCTGTAGTCGAAATTTGAAGTCAAACTTGACTGAGAAATTATGGCTTTAAACACACAAATTTAAACACCTAAAGGGTCATAACTCCTTACCTAATGGGCCAATGTTAGCCATTATCGAACTTTGAGGAAAGAATATGGCTATAAACACTGTTTAAAAGTTAGTTTGAAGATGATTACTGCAGAAATGAAGATGCTAGAGTGCAAATAAAGTGAAATATTACATTTTTATATTACATATCAAAAGGGGCATTACTCCTGCCCGAATTGACAGATATCAGCATAATCAAATTTGGCCAAGAGATTATGGCTATAAACATTGTCACATGTGCTCAGGTGAGCTAAAAATTAATAGTTTCTTAGAAGAAAAAAAAAAGCAATCAAGTTATTGGGACTAACTGCAGAAGTGCATGAAAGAACGGTATAAATTAATTCTTATTTCTCATCTAACTTCCTTATATGATGTCCAATTTCAAAAAAGAAAGGCCTTCATATTTCCAACTTTTCACGTGTTTCATGTTTCAACTTTTCTGTTACGTGTTCTGAGATATAGAAAGTTATTTTTCAAGGAAAACGCCCAAAAATCAGCAAAACCATGTTCATGTCTATTATTGCCCTTCGACAAATAACTTTATAATTAACGGTCCGATCATTAAAAGCTGCATACCATAAGAACCGCATTGCATCACGCTAATAATACTGTTCTTTATGTTATTTTCAAAAATTAATAGTTTCTCAGAAAAAAGCAATCAAATGATTAGGACTAACCGCAGAAGTACATGAAAGAACGGTTTAAATGAATTCTTATTTTTCTTCTAACTTCCTTATAGGATGTCCAATTTAAAAAAAAACTAGGTACCATTAGAAAGGCCTTCAAATTTCCAACATTTCACGTGTTTCATGATCAACTTTCCTGTTACGAGTTTCAAGATATAGAAAGTTATTTTTCAAGAAAACGGCAAAAATCAGCAAAAAGATGTTTCTTGTCCTGAAATGACGGCTGTAGAGCGCATAAAATCTCTCATAGCTATTTTCAGCATTGACGTCATGTGACGTCATATGAGGAAAATCAATGTGACATTCAAAAGCGCCAAAGTCACTGATGTTACTGTTAAAAGTTCATGCTGCTAGCTTATCGGCAACCTGTGTTAATTTGAACCTCAAAAAGAAGAAAAAAGTAGAATAATAATAATAATAATAACTAGATTTCATTCGTTGATACGAATGATAGGACTTTCTGCTAAATTTGTCAAACGTAAGAGCTTAATATTGTTTGA
This sequence comes from Solen grandis, assembly GCA_021229015.1. Taxonomy (NCBI): domain Eukaryota; kingdom Metazoa; phylum Mollusca; class Bivalvia; order Adapedonta; family Solenidae; genus Solen; species Solen grandis. The sequence continues at coordinate 35,231 of JAIFHC010000381.1, read as the reverse complement.
CAAAATTAACTAAACATCAATTCCTATTTTGCCTCCACTTTCTTACAAGTTGACCAATTTCAGTAATCTAGCTACCAAAACAAATGTCTTTAAAATCCATTCAATCTGATTGTAATATATTTGGGTCTATCATAAAGTACACGAATTTTGTTTTTTGCATTAATCCATGATTCTTGGGTCAATCATAAAACTTAAAGCATCAAAAGAACGACCAAACATTGCTCTACAAATAATATTCATAATTTCGAAAATCAAAAGTTGTCGAGATATAAACTGTTAAACGCATTTAAAGGTAACATAATTTTCGTTTTTCAGTCATAACTCAACTGATTCAAAGTTGAAAGGTCTCTCAAAGCACTACAAATTTTATGCATATATTCAAGGCAAAGGAGAAAAACGATAATTGAAATATGATTTTGACCGTTGCTTTTTTATGGAAACAGAAGTGACATTGCGCCGTAGTATCTAATGCTGCAGTAAAAAATTTCATGCAAATTAAACAAAACAATAAGGCATATAGGCCTTAAAAACTGTTGCATTTTATTAAAAAAGTGTTTAAACTTGTAACGTCACATGACGTCATATGACATTCATCTTCCTAAAATACTAATCATACCTTGAGACTTATATTCAATCCAAACATCAGCTTCCTAACTCTTCTGGAAGCGATGTTGTGCGTATTTGAAATTTGACATCAATGGTTTGAATCTTGGATCTGCCATAGAACCATTGCCTTTAAGAATGTAGAAAACGGATACCTGGGTACATAACTAGAACGTAACATACACAGTCTGCGAAATTTTGATGAAAATCCGTCCGAAAATAATGGCAGTAGACCGCGTACAAACTTTTGAAGGCAACGTCAAGTTTGGCGTCATATGATGTCATAGGTCAAAGAAAATCTGTTAAATGAAATATTCAGTATCTTAAATATATTCCATTAATTTTTCATGCCTCTGGGACCTTCGAAACATATAGAAATTAACGCGTAGATATAAGAAATTCATATTGGCCTTATAACGTCATATGACGTCAAATGACGTGCATCCTCACAGAATAAAAAGAAGTCTTAGAGACTAATCATCAAACAAAATATCAGCTTTCTAACTCATTTGAAAGTGATTTTATACGTATTTGAAATTCGACGCCAGTTCTTCGAACCTTGGATTCACCAAAGAATCTTGGCCTTTTCGAAATTGGAAAAACGGACACGGGGATGCAAAACTAGAGCGCAACATATACATTCTGTGAAATTTTGGTGAAAATTGAATCAGAAGTAATGGCTGTAGACCGCGTACAAACGTTTAGTCCTGATGTCATTTGACGTCACATGAATATGGAATTCATTGCCTTCAAAAGGTCATCATTTGGTGTATATACCATTAAAATACCATGGTCCTGGGAACTTTAAAACATATGCAAATAAACGCGTAGATATCAGAAATTCTATTTGACCTTATGACGTCATATGACGGCAAATGACGTTTATTTTCACAGAATGTAAAACACACTTGGAGACTTATAATTTTTCCAAATATCAGCTTTCTAACTCATCCGGAAGCGATTTTATAGTGTTTTTTTTTTTTTAATTTGACGTCAAAGGTTCGAATCTTGGATTCGCCATAAATCTTTTGCATTTTCGAATTTGGAAAAACTGGCACAGGGAATGCACAACTAGAGTGTAACATACACATTCTGTAAAATTTTGATGACAATCCGTCCAGAAATAACGGCCGTAGACCGCGGACGTTTGCAACATATAGAAGTTAACACATAGACATTAGATTTTTTTACACTTTATGAGTCATTTGACATCAAATGATGTTCATATTTACGTAATGTAAAGAAGATCTAGAAACTTATATCCTGTCCAAATATCAGATTTCTAGCTCATCTGGAAGCGATTTTATACGCATTTGAAATTTGACGTCAATGGTTCGAAGCTTGGATTCGCCATAGAATCATTGTTTTTTCGAATTTTGAAAAACGGACACCTGGATGCACAACTAAAACGTAACATACACATTCTGTGTCATTTTGACAAAAATCGGTTCAGAATTAATGCCTGTAGACGGCGTACAACCTTTTTCACCTGGCGTCAAATCTGACGTCATATGAATCTAAAATTCATTGCATTCGAAAGCTCATGGTTTGACATATAGGCAATAAAATTTTCATTGTTCTGGGCCATTGGCAGCACATCGAAATTAACACAAATATAAGAGGAAGAAAAAAAAATAAGAAGAATAAGAATTATATTTCATTCGTTGATACGAATGATAGGACTTTCTGCTAAATTTGTCAAACACTAAAAGCGAAAAATGTAAAAAGATATAAATTTCCTGCCTTTATGTTTTTCTACGGCCATAACTTCCAAAAACTTTGAAAAATAAGCCGTTTAACCTGGACGATATGGAAAAAGTAACTGAAAATCAAATATTTTGTCATATCAAATTCATTTAACTTGACCTAATTCCATAATCTATGTACCAAAACAAATTTATCGAAATGCCTACAATTCGATTATCACATTATTTGGTCTAGCTTTATAGGTTTAAGCAATGATGACCTTGAACTTAGCATTTTTCCGGAAATGAAAGTGACATTGTTCCATAGGATCAAATGCTGCACCTTCAGTAAGAATTCATGCAAATCAGACAAAAAATAAGGCCTACAGGACTTAAAAACTATCAATTTCAATAAAAAAATGGCCTTATGAGGTCACATGACGTCATATGACGTTCATCTTCTCAGAATGTAAAGGAAACTTGGAAGAAGACATATTCAGTCCAAATATTAATTTTCTATCTTATATGGAAGTGATTTTATACGTTTCTGAACTAAAATTTGACGTATGCGGTTCTAATCTTGGATTAGCCATAAAACCTTTCACGTTCTGTGAAATTTAGATGAATATCGGTCCATAAATAATAGCTGTAGACCGCGTACAAACATTTTTTAGATAACGTCAAGTTTGACGTCATATGACGTCATTGGCATAAGAAAATCAATGACATGAAATATACAATATCTTCAATATAGGACATTATTTTTTCATGCCCCTGGGAGTTTTGCAGCATATAGAAATTAACGCGTAGAAATTCTTTTTGAACTCATGACGTCATATGATGTCAAATGACGATTGTACTCACATAATAAAGCCTTAAAGACTAATATTCAGTCCAAATATAAGCTTTCTAACTCACCCGGAAGCGATTTTATACGCATTTAAAATTTGACGTCAATGGTTCGAATCTTGGATTCGCCATAGAACCAGTACCTTTTCAAATTTGGAAAACACGACACCGGTATACATAAGTAGAGCATTAAATATACATTCTGTGAAATTTTGATGAAAATCGGTCCAAAAACAATGCCTAGAGACTACGTACAACCTTTTTGTCCAGACATCAAATCTAACATTATATGACGTCACATGAATATGAAATTCATTGCATTCAAAAGATCATGATTTGTTGTATCTGTCATTAAATTTCCATGGTCCTGGGAACTTTACAACATATTCAAATTAACGCGTATATATCAGAAATATTTTTTGACTTCTTGACGTCATATGACGTCAAATAACGTTCATCTTCACAGAATGTAAAACACATTTGGAGACTTAAAAACTTTCTAAATATCAGCTTTCTAACTCATCTGGAAGCGATTTTATAGGTATTTGAAATATGACGTCAATGGTTCGAATCATAGTTTCGCCATTTTCAAATTTAAAAAAAAACGGACACCGGGATGCACAACTAGAGCGTAACATACACATTATGTGAAAAATTGATGAAAATCATTCCAGAAATAACGGCTGTAGACCGCGTACAAACATTTTAAGACGTCAAGTTTATCGTCAAAACACGTCATAGGCAAATAAAAATCATTGAAATGATAAATGTTCAATGTGAAGCATATGCTCTTAAATTTTAATGGTGCTCGGACGTTTGCAACATATAGAAATTAACACGTAAAAATTCAAAATTACTTTTTACCTTTTGACGTCATATGACATTCATTTTCCTAAAATATAATAAGACCCAGAGACATATATTTTGTCCAAATATGAGCTGTTTAGCTCATATGGAAGCGAGTTTATACGCATTTGAAATTTGTCGTCAATGGTTCGAATCTTGGATTCGCCATAGAACCATTGCCTTTTCGAATTTTGAAAAACATACACCGGGATACACATCTAGAGCGTAACATACATATTCTGTGCAATTTTGATGAATATTGGTATAGAAATAACGGCTGTAGACCGCGTAAAACTTTTGAAGGCAACGTGAAGTGTGACGTCATAGGCATACGAAAATCATAGAAAAGGAAATTTCAGTATCTGAAATACATGCCATTGAATTTTAATGGCCATGGGACCTGTGCAACATATAGACATTAACGCGTAGAAAAGGAGGGAAAAAAGAATAATAAGAAGAAGAACTAGATTTCGTTTGTCCCGAACAAACGATAGGGCTTTCTGCTCCTATGGCCTAAGTGTCATTGTGACCTTGACCTTTGACTTTCTTACCTCAAAGTCATTGGTCACAATACAGGCCGTGGGCAATGTCCCTACCAATTTTCACAGACATAGGCTTATTTCTTCTCAAGTAATAAATAAAAACAATTTTACATTAAGTGTCACTTTGTTCCTGACCTTTGACCGAATAACCTGAAAATTTAATAAAAAGATTGGCAACCTGTTTTAATTTGAACTCCAAAAGGAGGAAAAATAATTATTAGAAGAAAAAACATAACAAACCGAATAGGACTTTCTGCTTAAACAGTACAAACCGAATAGGCAGAAAGCCCTACTAATAAGAAAACGCATAACAAACCCAAAAGGTCTTTCTGTGACCAAGGCAATATGCTTATCGGTCCTGGTGTACACAATAGTATCCTAAAATGCACCTTATTCTCTCAAATATGCATCGCAATTCACCTTTCAACACGGGCATTCTTTCCTGCGTAGAAACGTCCGGATCAAGGGTAACCAACCCAATAACCGCATTCTTTTCTTACTTCAAATTGCTAGATTTTCGTGTACCAGCCCTTATCCGAAAAACATGAAAATCTTCCATGTTTAATGACGGAATGAAATTTTCAAAGCTTTTTGAACACCGTAGGCTACGGCATTTGTGCAGATTTCAACTTCATACATTAACTTTCCGATCCGATTTTATATGAATTTTTTTAATAATTCTTGCTTAAATACGCATGACGTTATAATCACGAGATCAAACAAATAATCCTTGCAGTATACATCACTTCACTTTTCAGAGTGTTAATCCTGAAAAAATCGTAATGTTTGACTTAAAGTTAATGAAACTACATCGGTTCAAATTCGTTAAAAGTACACTTTTCGTCTTTCTGCCATAACTCAACCAATTCAACCCCGATCTTCAAAACCTAAATTTCATCTGAAAGTTCTTTCAAAGCACTACAGATTTTACTAAGTGTCCAGGTAGAATTCTTTCGTTTTTGAGATAAACCTTGCCGAATAAAACCATATGACCTTTACCTTTACGATTTTCCAGCAACGGAAGGGACAAAGGAAAATGAGATGCTATGTTGCACATTCAGTGAAAATTTTATGCAAATCGGTTAAAAGCTAAGGCATGTAGGGCTTAAAAACCCTACATTTTGGATTAAAAGTTTGTTAACGCGTCACGACGTCATTTTACATCATACGACATCAGTCTTTTCAGAGCTGTAAGAAACTAATAAGACACATGATCTGTCCAAATTTTAAGTTTCTAGCTTTTCTGAAAGCTTCGTAATACTTAAATACATTTTTAAGGTCCAAAATTCGACACTTGGTTCAGCCATAGATCCTTGGTCTTTTCTTATGTTGCAAAATGTATATAGTCCTGCACAACTAAATTGCAATCCATACATTCTGTGAAAAAATCAAATCAATTGGTCAAGAAATGGCGGCTGTAGAGCGCGTACAAGCTTTGGTAGCTTATTCTAACCCTGGCGTTACGTGACATCACATGAGAAAAAGAAATGCTGCAATCAAAAGCGCCCAAGTCACTTTGTACACTGTTAAAATCTCATGCTGCTGCCTTCTCGGAAACCTGTTTTAATTTGAACCTCAAAAGGAAGAAAAAAAGTAGAATAATAATAACTAGATTTCATTCGTTGATACGAATGATAGGACTTTCTGCTAACATTCTCAAATGTAAAGATTAATACTGTTAGAAAGAATATATATTAAATTCCCTACCTTTACTTTTTTTCGTATGGACTTCTCATGTATGAACTTTGTGCAGTAAGCCCTATGGCAAAAATAAATCAATCTTTATTTTGATATCGCTTTCTTATAACTTGACCAATTTTAGTATTCTAGGTACCAAAATAAATGTCCTGAAAATCCCTACAATTCCATTGTAGCATATTTGGGTCTAGTTTTATAGGTTTTCAAAATAAGCAATTAAACTTAAACCTCTTAATTCTGCATATCAAAATTCTTTTTTTTTATTTTCGTGTACAGCCGACGCGTGTAGCCTCGTGAGTTAAATTTCAATAATGCTTGTACATACGATCGAGACGACTGTATTACACAAAGTAACTCCATTTGGCTCTTTTAGCTAACGGACAAATTAGCTTGCAACGTCTTGAACGGATGACATGTGTTGATCATTTTGTTTCAAACGTCTACACTTATGCACGCCCATGGTATCTGAAGCTGGCAATTAATTTACATTGTACTATAACATATATTTTTTACATAGCTTATCATTTATCATAAATTTGGAATATAGCTTGTACAACATTTATCGATTGATGCAACAATAAAGTCGGGAAATTGCAATGTTTCAACAACGGTCTAAATGACGTGTCAAAATGCTCAAAGGATTATGGGTAACGCAATGCTGCAACTGATATGTATCAGTAACGTAAATAAAATGATTTGACACAATATTAAGTCATTGTCAACACTTGTTTAGTTTGTTCGTTTGTTGGGTTTAACGTCCCACCGACAGTATTTCAGTCATTTGGAGACGATGTCTACTTGATGCAGTTATAGTGCTGCCACACTGCAGTATCAAGCCGTAGACATGTGGCATGAAACCACACCCAGTCACATTATCCTGTTACGGCCAACCAGTACTGCAACTACCCTTGTATGCTAAGCGTCAAGCAAGGGAGCTATAACAGTACCATTTTTTAAGACTTTGGTATGTCGTGGCCGGGGATCGAACCCACGACCCCCCGCTCATGAGGCGGACGCTCTAACCACTCGGCCACCGGGAACGGTACACTTGTTTAGCTATTAATATCAATATGACATAAGTAAAAAGTTTTTTTTGCAATTTATATGGCTAATACATATCTGTAAAGTTATATTTTCCGAAAATGCTTCAATTAAGGTGAAAGCGAAAGTAGGATATTTCCCGAAAATTCTTACAATTGGGTTTAAATTCGTATTTTTGATCTTACTTCCTTATACTTTAATTAATTTTAAAACTCTAACTACCAAAATAATCGTCTTAAAATTCTCTACATCTCTCTCGCTTAATGTGTGAACCTATTCCTAATGAGTTTTAAGAAATTAGCCGTAAAACTTTGACATAACGGCAAAATCGTTGAATTTCTACATGTTTAAATTCTTATTTTTAATGTAACTTCCTTATACTTTGATCAATTTCATAACTTAAGGTACCAAAATATTCGTCTGAAATTTCTCTACATTTCACACGCTTTAAGTATAGAAATTCAATATTTTTGGAGATACAAGCTCTTAAACCTCCTGAAAATGAAAAAATCACCAAAGCTATTTGCTCGAATTTTGTTTTTTTCCCATTACTCCATGAATCTTCGCCCAACCATTAAACTTTAAAGCATCAAAAGAATGGCCAAACATTGCTCTTCAAATAATATTCATCATCATATTTTCAAAAATCAAAGGTTTTCGAGGTATAAACTGTTAAAGACACTGAGGGTTACCAAATCTTTGTTTTTCCGCCATAACTGACCGATTCAATCCCGATCATCAAAAACTAAACATCATCTGAAAGGTCTTTCTAAGCACTATAAATTATACGCATAGTGTCTCGATAGAATATTAACCGTTTAAGAGATATTTAAGGCCGAAGAAAAACCCGATAATTGATATATGACATTGACCTTTGGGATTTTCCGGAAACGAAAGTGACATGGCTCCATAGAATCTAATACTGCATCTTCAGTCAAAATTTTAAGCAAATCAATCAAAAAATAAAGCCTACAGGGCTTAAAAACCGTTAGGTTTTAATATTAACATTATGACGTCATGTGACGTCAGATGGCATTATATTTTAGAATGTATAGAAGACATAGAGATTAATATTCAGTCTAAATATCAGCTTTCTAGCTCATCTGGAAGCGATTTTATACGCATTTGAAATTTGACGTCATTGGTTCGAATGTTTGATTCGCCATAAAACCTTTTTTCTTTTCGATTTTTGAAAAACGGACACCGGGATACAAAACTTGAGCGTAACATACACATTCTGTGAAATTTTGATGAAAATCGGTCCAGAAATAATGGCTGTAGACGGCGTGCAAAAAAAGGAATAATACGAACCAGATTTCATTCGTTGATACGAATGATAGGACTTTCTGCTTAATTTGTCAAACGGAAGAGCTTTATATTGCATAGCAAAATTAACTAAACATCAATTCTTATTTTGACATCACTTTCTTCCAAGTTGACTTATTTCAGTAATCTAGTTACCAAAAGAAATGGCTTTAAAATCCATTCATTTTGATTGCAATATATTTGGTTCAATCATAATAGCATAAACGAATTTTGTTATTTGCATTACTCCATGATTTTTAGGTCAATCGTTAAACTTAAAGCATCAAAAGAACGACCCAACATTGCTCCACAAATATTATTCATATTTTCGAAAATCAAAGTTTTTGAGAAATAAACAGTTAAACGCATTGAGGCTAACAGAATTTTCGTTTTTCAGCTATATTTCAACTGATTCAACCCCGATCATTAAACGCTGAAAGGTCTTTCAAAGCACTACAAATTATATGCATAGTGTCTCGATAGAATATTTATTGTTTTAGAGATATTAAAGGCCAAAGAAATATATCGATAATTGAAATGTGACCTTGACCAATGCTTTCTCTGGAAACGGAAGTAGCATTACGCCATGGCATCTAATGCTGCACCTTTAGTTAAATTTTCATGCAAATTAAAAATAAAATCAGGCCTATAGGCCGTAAAAACCGTTTGATTTCAGTAAAAAAGTATTTAGGACTTGTGACGACACATAATGTCATATGACGCTCATCTCCTTATAAGTTAAAACATACGTAAAGACTTACATTCAGTCAAAATTTCAGCTTTCTAACTCATCTAGAAGCGATGTTATTCGTATTTGAAATTTAATGTCAATGGTTCGAATATTGGATTCGCCATGCACAACTAGAGCCTAACATACACATACTGTGAAATTATGATGTAGATCGGTCCGGACATAATGGCTATAGACCGCGTACAACATTTTTAGACGACGTCAAGTTTGACGCCAAAACACGTCATAAGCAAATGAAAATCACTGAAACGCAAAATGTTCAATGTGAAACATATGCTATTAAATTTTCTTTGTGCTCGTACGTTTGTGACATGTAGAATTTAACACGTAAAAAGTAGAAATTTCTTTTCACCTCATGACGTCATATGACGTCATATGAAGTTCATCTTCTCAGAATATAAAGAAGACGTAGAGACTAATATTCTTTCTAAATATCAGCATTCTATCTTATCTGAAAGCGATTTTATACGCATTTGAAATTTGACGTCATTGGTTCGAATCTTGGAATCGCCATAGAACCATTGCTTTTTTCGAATTTTGAAAAACGGATACCGAGATGCACAGCTACAGCCTAACATACACATTCTGTGAAAATTTGATGAAAATCGGTCCAGAAATAATGGCTCTAGACCGCGTACAAACCTTTTCACCTGACGTCAAATCAGACATTATATGACATCATATGAATATGAAATTCATTGCACCCGAAAGCTCATGATTTGAAATATATGCCATAAAATTTTCATTGTTCTGGGCCAGTGGCAACACATAGAAATTAACACAAGTACAAGAGGAAGAAAAAAAGAATAAGAAGAATAAGAACTAGAATCCGTTTGCACGGCAAACGATAAGAATTTCTGCAACCCGTTTAAAATTTGATCAAACTGAAAATCATTTATACGGAATACGAAGAAAACATTAGGAAATGAGTGTGTATACTATACATTCTGTGAAAATTTTAGGAAAATCCACCCATTTATAATGTCTGCAGAGCGCATACAAACTTTTTGACCTGACGTCTATTCTAACGTCATATGAATATGAATTGATTGCATTTAAAAATTCAGCATCTAAAATACATGTCATAAAATCTTCATAATTCTGGACCATTCGGATCACATCGAATTTATAGCGCGGGAAAGGAAAACATATAAGAACGTCATGACGTTAAATGATGTTAAATAAAGAAATCTTTGAAATTACAACATGAGCAAATTTCATCTTTCTATCTCATCTGGGGCTCTAAGATATTCAAATTAATTTTGAGGTCATATTTTCTTAACTTGGTTTCGCCAAAGAACATTGGTCTTTTCAATATTTGAAAAGGAATGTACGGATGCACGAATAAAGCATAACTTACACCCATTGAGAAAATTACAAGAAAATCCATTCACAAATAAATTCTGCAGAACGCGTACAAACGTTTTAGGTGACGTCACATCTGGCTTCATTTTGAATTTGACGTCATATGAATTTGAAAATCATTGCATTCGAAAAGACATGGTCTGAAATTTTGCCATACAATTTTCATTGTTATGGGTCATTGGCAAATACATTTTCCGAAAATGTCTAAAATTAGTTTATAGTGCAAATAGGATATTTTCCGAAAATGCTTTAACTTACAGTGTAGAAATACCACGTGACCGTGACGTCACTAAAGGCATCAATTATAAAACAAAACTGTCAACATTTAGCTCCGCTTGAGCATAAAAAATTACCCGTAAGAATTTCGTTTCTTCGACGATTTCAATGGGACTAGTGTCAGTCTAAGGGGAAAAAAACTTATTTTATACGTATCTGAAATGAAATTTGACGTCAGTGGTTCTAATCTTGGATTACCCATAAAACTTTGCGTTTCCGAATATGGAAAAACGGACACCGGTAGGCACAACTTAAGCGTAATATACACATTCTGTGAAATTTTAATGAATATCGGTACAGAAATAATGACTGTATACCGCGTAAAAACTTTTGTAGACAACGTCAAAGTTGACATCATATGACGCCATAGGCATAAAAAATTCAATGAAATGTAATATTCAGTACTTTAAATATAGGATTTTAATTTTTCATGCCACTGGGTCCTTAGCAACATAGAGAAATTAACGGGTAGATATAAGAAATTCCTTTTTACCGTATGACGTCATATGACGTCAATTGACATTCGTCGTCACAGAATAAAAAGAAGTTTTCGAGACATATATTCAGTTTAAATATCAGCTTTCGAACTTATCTGGATGCTATATTATACGTATTTGAAACGTCAATCGTTCGAATCTTGGATTCGCCATAGAACCATTACCTTTTCGAATTTGGAAAACTGGACTACGGTTTACACAACTACAGTGTTGCATATACATTCTGTGAAAATTTGATGAAAATCGGTTAAAAAAATAAAGGCTATCGCGTGAAACCTTTTTGTCCTGACGTCAAATCTGGTGTTATATGAAATCACATGAATATGAAATTCATTGCAATCAAAAGCACATGGTTTGAAGCATGCGCCATTAAATTCGATGGTCCTTGAAAACATCTATCTTAACTTGTAGATATCAAAAATTCTTTTTTACTTTATGACATCATATGACGTCAAATGACGTTTATCTTTACAGATTGTAAAACACACTTGGAGACTTATTATCTCTCTAAATATCAGCTTTCTAACTGTCAGCTCCTTAACTCATCTGGAAGCGATTTTATAGGCATTTGAAATTTGACGTCTATGGTTCGAATCTTGGATTCGCCATAAAACCTTTGCATTTTCGAATTTGGAAAAAAGACACCAGGACAACTAGAACGTAAGATACACATTCTGTGATATTTTGATGGAAATCGGTCCAGAAATAATGGCGCGTACAAACGTTTGTAGACAACGTGAAGTGTGACGTCATACGACGTCTTAGGCATATGAAAATCATTGAAATCAAAATTTCAGCATATGAAGCATATGCCCCTTAATTTTCATGGTCTTAATTCTTTTTGACCTAATGACGTCATATGACGTCAAATGATGTTAATCTTCACAGAATATATAGGACACTTAACGACTTATAATCTGTCCAAATAAAAGCTGAAAGCGATTTTATAGGTATTTGAAATTTGACGTCAATTGTTCGAATCTTGGATTCGCCATAAAACATTTCTTTTCGAATTTGGAAAAGCGGACACTATGATGCACAACTAGAGCGTAACATACACAATTTGTGAAACTTTTATGAAAATCGATCCAGAAATAATAGCTGTAGACCGCGTAGAAACAATTTTAGACGACTTCAAGTTTGACGTCAAGACACGTCATAGGCAAAAGAAAATCATTGAAATGCAAAATGTTCTATCTTAAGCATATGCTATTGATTTTTCAAGGTGCTCGGACGTTTTCAACATATAGAAGTTAACACGTAAAAATTAGAAATTACTTTTCACCTCATGACGTCATATGACGTTCAGTTTCAAAAAATCTAAGGAAATCCTAGAGACTTATATTCTGCCTAAATATCAGCTTTCTAGCTTATCTGGAAGCGATTTTATACGCATTTGAATTTTGACATTAATGGTTCGAATCTTGGATTCGCCACAGAACCATTGCCGTTTTGATGAAAATCGGCCCAGAAATAATGGCTGTAGACCGCGTACAAACTTTTTCACCTGACGTCAATTCTGACGTTATATGACGTCATATGATATGAAATTCATTGCACCCGAAAGCTCATGGTTTGATATATATGCCATAAAATTTTCATTGTCCTGAGTCAGTGGCAACACATCGAAATTAATACAAATACAAGAGGAAGAAAAAGAATAATAAGAACTAGATTTCATTCGTTGATACGAATGATAGGACTTTCTGCTACATTTGACAAACAGTAAAAGCAAAATAAGTATAAGGATATCAAATTCCTTCCTTTAAATTGATTTTGTAGGGCCATAACTTCCATAAACTTTGAAAAATAAACTGATTAACTTGGAGGATATCTCAAAAGTAAATTTTTAATTTCATTTAACTTGGCCTATTTCTATAATCTATGTAACAAAACAAATTCATTGAAAATGCTTACAATTCGATTGTCACATAATTCGGTCTAGATTTAGAGGTTTTCAAAATATAAACAATGATTGAACTTAAAATTTTTTCCAAAATGGAAGTGACATTGTTCCATAGGATCAAATGCTGCACCTTCAGTAAGAATTCATGCAAATCAAACCAAAAAATAAGGCATACAGGCCTTAAAAACCGTTTAATTTCAAGAAAAAAAACAATGACTGCACACTTATTAGGTCACATGACGTCATATGACGTTCATCTTCTCAGAACGTAAAGAAGACTTGAAGACTTATACTGAAATTTTACGTCAATACTTCTAAAAGCTTTGTCTTCTTGAATTTGGAAAAACGGACACGGGTTGGCACAACTAGAGCATAACATACACATTCTGTGAAATTTTGATGAAAATCTGTCCAGAAATAATGGCTGTAGACCGCATACAAACTTGAGTAGAAAACGTCAAATTTGATGTCATATGACGTCATAGATATAAGAAAATCAATGAAATGAAATATGTATTATCTTAAATATACGCAGTAAATTTTCATGCACCCAGGAACTTTGCAATATATAGAAATTAACGCGTAGATATCAGAAATTCTGTTTGACGTTATGACGTCATATGACGTCAAATGACGTTCGTCCTCACAGAATAGAAAGAAGTCTTAGAGACTAATATTCAGTCCATTATCAGTATTTTAAGTCATCTGGAAGCGATTTGAAATTTGAAGACAATGGTTCGAATCTTGGAATCGCCATAGAACCATTGCCTTTTCGAATTTGGAAAACCGGACACGGGGATATACAACTAGAGCATTACATATGCATTCTGTGAAATTTTGATGTAAATCGGTCCAGAAATAATGACTGTATACCGCGTAAAACCCTTTCGTCCTGACGTCAAATCTGATGTTATATGACGTCACATTAATATGAAATACCTTGCATTCAAAAGCTAATGGATTAATGTATATGCCATTAAATTTTAATTGTCCTGCGAACTTAACAACATATTTAAATTAACGCGTAGATATCAGAAATTCATTTTGACCTTATGACGTCATATGACTTCAAATGACAGTAATCTTCACAGAATGTATAGGACACTTGCAGACTTAAAATCTGTCCAAATATCATATTTCTAAGTCATCTAGAAGCGATTTTATAGGTATTTGAAATTTGACGTCAAATTTGACTTTGCCTTTTCGAATTTTGATAAACAGACACCGGGATGCACAACTAGAGCCTAACATACACATTCTGTGAAATTTTGATGAAAATTGGTCTAAAAAATAACGGCTGTAGACCGCGTACAAAATTTTGTAGACAACGTCAAGTATGACGTCATATGACGTCATAGGCATATGAAAATCATTGAAATCAAACTTTCAGCAATTGAAGTATATGCCATTAAATTTTCATTGTCCTTGAACCATTACAACATATAGAAATTAACGCGTAGAAAAAGAGGAAAAAAAGAATAATAAGAATAAACAGTACAAACCCAATAGGACTTTCTGCATAGGCAGAAAGTCCTAATAATAAAACTATATTTTATTCGTTGAAACGAATGATAGGATTTTCTGCTAACATTGAAAAATATAAAGATTAATACCGTTAGAAAAAATATATATTAAATTCCTTACCTTTTACTTTTTTTTTCGTATGGACTTCTCATGCATGAACTTTGTGAAATAAGCCATATGGCAAAAATAAATAAATCTTTATTTTGATATCACTTTCTTATAACTTGACCAATTTTAGTATTCTAGGTACTCAAATAAATGGCCTGAAAATCCCGACAATTCCATTGTAGCATATTTGGGTCTAGTTTTATAGGTATTCAAAATACAAGCATTTGAACTTAAACCTCTTAATTCTGCATATCAAAATTCTTTTTTTTATTTTCGTATTCTGTCGCGGGAATAAAATTGTAAATGCTACCATGCAATAGAATCGTTGACGCGTGTAGCCTCGTGAGTTAAATTCCAATAACGCTTGTACATACGATCGAGACGACTGTATTACACATTACTTTCTGCGAAAGGCAGAAAGCCCTAATTAGAATCATACGCGGAAGTTGTAGTAGTAGGATAAGAAATAATAGTAATAGTAGTAGTAGTAGAAGCAGTAGCAATAGTTGTTGAAGTAAAAGCAGCAAAATCATCATCAGTGTTAGTCTTAGTACATATATTATTATTAGTAAAACATGCAGTAGTAATAGTATGAGTAGTAAAGGAAGAGTTAGAAGAAGAAGAAGAAGTAGCAGGCATGTATTATTAAAAGGAGAAGTAGATGTATTAGTTATAGATGTGGAAGAAGTAGCAGCAGTGGTTAATGTCGGAGCAACCAATAGGAATATTATAATTACTAATTGGAAACGGACATTTCGTCTCGAGGTTGTGATCGGATATATCCTTATTACTTTTATTTTTTTTTAAATGAAGATTGGAAGAAATAGCCACATATATATGTTTTTTTAATTCTATTAGTATTTTCTTGTTTTTAGAAAACCTTACCCTTAACGACAAGGTTTAAACAAACAGGGTATGAAATATTTTTTGGAGATGTTTTCTCATGTTATTTTTCTCTTGAAATCCTCGTTTTTTTATTGATATTTTTCTGAAATAGGAAATTTACATCCTTTGAAAAATTCAGCCATACCAGTTAACGGGAGATTATTCTCTCATCACAAAAGTTATAAAAGTAAGAAAAAACTCTAATAAGTAAATTAAGCTATCGAACTGTAACTAAATCATAGGCTATGAAAAACGGCACCATAGATTTCCTTTAAATTTCATAGTTATTTAAAACCTACGTCAAAAATGCATTTTTTTAATTTATCGAGTATTCTTTCTTGAATGTCCACGAGCCTCTGAAGCATCTCTGCTATACGTGACTTTGTGGTTACTGATATCAATAAGTATTTTAAATATTCATTTGAGTTAATATGGCATCAAGGAGAAATTGTGACTCTGGCTTCTTTTATCAATAAACGTTCATCAGTAAATAACATATATAATATTTCAATGTGTTTAATTTGAGTTATAAATATTTATCTACTCAAATTCAATACCAATTTACTTCTTAATTTTTACATGGGTGTGTCGACCTTATCAATATGTATTTCTTTAGCTAAACATTTTTTTTTGTAATTTGGGATTTCGGAATATTGAAGGCGTTACTAAAAAAAATGCAGACCTTAGCCGATATTACTGCTTATACTGATGTTGTCATTTGTCATTGATTTGACTGTCATAATATAAGGCGTTGGATGTAATATTAATATATGACTTTATTAACGTCATATCGAATTATTTGTATATTGTATCCACATGCACTTAAAAACCAACATGATTAATTAATCACATCTTTAACATCTATAACCGACTTTTATTCTAACTGCCAGCAAGACAATTGTGTTAATGAAAATATCCAAAACTCGATTTAGATTTTTGAAAACAAATATCTTCTTAAAGAAGTATTCGGAAGCAGGCACGGTGTAACCTTTTCGCGTATGTCCTTTCCATTTACATCCGATATTTTCGCAAACTTCGCAAAAACTATTTGGAAAAATTCGCGAATTCTCAGTATCAAAATATTTTAACGACTTAAACAATTTTACATTATATCGAATAAAATATCATTTATATTTAGAGTTTTTTTCGACTAAGCGCTCTAAGAGTATAAAGTATAATTTAAGGAGAAAATCTCAATAAGCTTTTAGCTTCCGATTTAATCATTTTCTATATATGTTTGTAAATTGTTCTGTTATTGTATGTAAATTGTTCTGTTATTGTATTTGACTAATAAATATGTTAAAACTAAGAGTATAAAAACAAATATTTTATTCTGTTGAATTCTACAAATTAGTCTTAAAGTAAATGCATTGACGCGTTTGGCCTAAAATATGCAATGAAATATTTCACCAAAAATATTATCGAATGAAGTTATTTTGTTTTTCACAATGATCATGTGATTTGATAAAGCTTAATTTGAACATAAAATCTTTCCTTAGGCATTTATGTTTGTTACTAAGTAACGGACGTTAAAATGTACTTCCTTAAGTTTTGAGCTTACAAGAATTGATTTGATAAATAAAAAAATGCAATTGATCGTGTCACTCACTATTTTTGTGAAATTCATTTAATGTATATTTTTACCGTTGAAAATAAATTTGACATATGCCCAAAACAAGGTGAAGTATATAATTATTAAAATTTTATTCGGAATATATTGATACCTATCACTGTAGAATAAAAGGAAATTGTCTTTATTTTCCTCCAAAGTGCGTGATATTGCAAAACTACATTCTCAGTAGTTCGTGTATCGAATAAGCACTTAGATAATTGACACTCTGCTGTTTATGGTTATTTCCTTCAGATTTGCAGCAGGTGTGCCACTGCATCCACATTCCTTCTTTAACAAGACCTTAGCGACGTCTATACGTATATTCCGTCGACGTAGATATTGAAAAAATCGGCTGCCTGTTTGCTTATGAAAGATGTTCACAACTGAGAAAATGAAATAACTAATTCAACCAAGTACCAAGGTGTTTGACACACCCATGTTTATTGTAGCCAATGTACTGATCCAACTCAGTAACCGTAGATAGGGATTAGTGTAAATTGTAAGAAATGAATAATTGATTCAAACTAAATACGATTATGCTAAACCTTTGTTTTTCTTGATTTCTATATATTGTGTACATTTCATATACTAAAATGTTAAATAATCTCATTTTAGTTAAGATTTTCAGATTCATATTCATTTTTTTAAATTTACCGGAATTCTTATTTTTGGACATTTTTATATAATTGTCGTGCAGTATATGGCTATAAAAATGCTTCTCACACACATACACAGAACAAATAAAAACATAACATGTTTACAGTTCTTTGTTGAGATATAATAAGATCAAATAATGATATCACAAATCACCTGTCTTGAGACCTTTTTTTCATGATCAACTAATTTGTGTTCTATTCTAAAATTGGTTAAAAGTTAAAATGTGCATGCTTTATAAAAAACATGGTTTGATGGATCTTGTTTATGACATTTGTTTTTTATAAACATTTTAAAAACAAGGTTAATCAAATCAGCTTCTATTTAAAGGCATGTACATGTATACTTTTTAATATTTTATTGTACTTGTTCAAAATGCCCTTAACTCCTAAATGTGCAGTGTTTTATTCGTTTCCGTGAAAAATGATACAATTGCTTTGTCTTATTACCTTCAAATGACAATGTTTTGCATCAAGGTACACCATGGATGTGCTATCAAAAACCTTTATTTGGGCCTGAAACAAATATGTATGCTTTGAAAATAGATGTTCATTAATACAAATATCCCAATGATTTTCCAATTAACAGGTAAAACTTCTTTAATTGGAAACAATGAACCATGGAATGACTTGTCAAATTTTGCTATTCTTTATGATAAAACAAATATTTTTTATTCGAAATTATTCAGAATATCCCAGGGAAACTGGAAAATACCTGTTTTAAACAATTGGGGAGAGATAAGGGCCTTTTCGTTCAATAAAATAAACATTTTGACTGAAATAGACCTAAGAATTTTCTATTAAAAATCTGCAACATATATTTTTACATTCCAACAATAAAAATAATTCAAATCAAACAGCTTACTGGTATATAATATGCATAAGTATTACAATGTAAGATAAATTTCATTGTTAAATATGACATTTTTTTTCTAATAGAACTGTGTTGTCTAGTGTTGTCTAGAGCTAAATATCTATTTGAAAATAAATATATTATAAACTTATACCATTTGAAATTAACTGTGAATTAAAAAATATCATCACTACAATAATCTTGAAAAAATAAAACATGTTAGGGTATTGGCTACTGAAAAAAAAATTAAACTATTGAAAACGCTTTTGAAACAACCTTTTTTCAGTACACGAGGTCACTGAGTTCAAAAGTAGAAATTCATGATGAAAACAATTTTGACAAGAGTAGCAGATGAGATTGTGTATTGATCAGTTTATTACAAATAAAAATCATTAAAGAAAGAAAAAAGGTCATGAGAAATTATGATTGAAACATGGGTGTCAGTAAAATAAACTAATGTAACACCATTATTATGACATTTTACAAGAATATCCTTTGCGATGATAAAGACGCTCGCAAAATTGACCTCAAAAAATGAACGTCTATTGAAAGTCCCAAAACCTATATAATATACATTATTTCCTTAAAATAATACAATTCATCGAAACGAACTAGTTCATGAAAACGCACATTTTTATTTAAAATTCATTGAAGTATTCGTTGATAATATAGCAGATTTTTATTACATTATTTTATTTATATTATATATATTTATTATTTGTATTATTTCTATATTAAGTATTTCAGATATATCTTTTTTCTTCCACATTTCTTTGTTGTTTTGCTTTAAAACTTCAATAAGAAATTCATTATTTACGGATTTCCCTCAACAATGTATCGAGTTCTTCATTTATTGAAAATTGTAGATTTTATTTATCTAAAAGGTGAACATCATTTCAGTTTATAAATTGTATATCTTTAAGTTTTGTTATTGCACTTCCAAAAACCTTGTCCATGTTTGACTTTTCAAAACATAGTTTTAGAAAAATTATAAAATGGTCTGATCTATAGATAACATCTAGATCGCAAATTCGAATCTTAATTTCTAGAATATTTGTTACAAGATAGAAATCTAAATAGCCATGCTGAGTTGTATTCACCATTTATTTCCCCTAATATATGTAATAACCTTTTTTATAAATAAATTTTAACAATTTATTTCTGGCTTGAATGTTATGGTTTGATGATTCATAATTTATATAATTAATTTTTAGATTAAGGACTAATTTAAAATTTCCTCAAATGATGCAATTCAAGGGATCGTTCACGTTACCTGTATTAGGGGCATAAACATTTACACTAATCATATAATCATTTCAAGGTCATTAATTTCTTCTTTCATTATTAAATAAGCCCCATGTTATCATTAAAAAATACAACAATTTTTTTATCTAACCATTCACGCAACAAAATTGCACTCCTTTAGCATTTGATTTACCATGACAAAAGATGCAATAACCATTCCGTTCAGGATATACATTATGTTCCGTATCTTTTGTGAGATGAGTTTCCTGTAAACAAAGGATGCCCAGTTTCCTTTCGTTAAATAGGTTGAATGTGTCATTTCCTTTGGAAGAGCTATTTATGCTTCTACAATAAAATTAAAAATACTTACGCTGTCCATATATTATTGTGTATTTTAAAAGATAGTCTTTAAAAAGTATAACTTTGATGCATGTAATGCACGTGTCTCTGACTTACTACATGAACATTTGAAATCTTCATAATCCTTTTAAACAAATAAAAAAGGACAACGTAAAGACATTTAGAGTTATTTTGAATAAAGAAAAAAAACTTGAAAATCAATTTTGAAAATATAACACAGTAACTTGATACCTCTTGAGAATAAATCAGACCCGCACCCCTAAAAAAGAAGTAAAAAGAATGTGGTTTTATAAATGATAGGTTAAGCATTAAACTTTATAGTCAACAAAAACAAACTTTAGATTTTCTATATAAAACTATTACTGGCAATGATATATCTTTAAGAACTTGGAATAAATAAGCACAAAGAGAAAATTTTTATTAACAGCAATATGTATTTGTAGTGTTCAAACTATCATAAACACTTGCTAGTAAGACAGTATCCAGATAAGAACAGACTACTACCATGAGAGAGGATTAAAAATAAATGGAAGTAATTTGTCAGTTGATACAATAATACCGAATAAGGCCAACTATTACAAGACCTCAAGGAATTTGAGTAGTATTTAAAAATTCAAATGTTGCTTTAAAATTTGAAAGCTGATATATGCTTGTGTCCAATATATATATATATATGTGTGTGTGTGTGTGTGTGTGTGTTTACCATAAAGCAGAATGAAGTACCGTTGAAAATTACCACTATTTAATTGCAGCACCAGTATTACAGGATGTGATGAAATGTGACCAAAATGTGACGGAGCCAGAATTAATTGTTCTGCCGTCCCCCCCGTTATACCATGGACAGGCGGTCAACTGCGAGTGGCGCATCACGGCCCCAGACGGCAAATATGTCAGAGTTGATATACTGACTCTCAGTCTCACGGGGTCTGATGGCGGGGTGAGATATTTATCTATATTCATTGGCAATGTGCTATACTAAGCAGTCTTTGGACTTAGTAAAACTCGAATGTTGCATTTATTCAGCATGTTTTTTTATCACGGTATGGTGTTAACCTTTCAAACTACAATATTTATGTCAATAAGTTAAATCTTCTTATGACAGTTTTAGTGATTCCTGAGATATCACAAAATAATCTAAAAATGATATTATACAACACATGGTCATATCTTGACATAAAACCAGCCAGTCATGAATATAAATCAGATTGTCACCTCACGGGGTCGCACCAAAACTTTTCCACTAACATTTTGATATAAAGGTTGAAAAGCAGGTTTGATGAAAAACGTACATGTATGATTAACATGATTTCGTTAAAATCATATAAAATCAATAAAATGTATTTTAAAAAACAATCAAATTTATTTATCAGATCTGATCAAGTTTATATTTATGTCCATCTTTAGAAAGACCATTGAAACATGATTTACTGCAAAAAATATCCGAATCATTTTTAAGGTGTCTAAGTTTTATCTAGTGTGAGAGTGCATTGTCTAAAATGACTAATTTGCTTTCAAAATGATGATATAATCTTCCTCTTCACATATATTAAAATTATTTAGCCGTTTTCTCGTTATTAAGATTTACTCCATTAAGATAGCACTTTCATGTCAAGATTTAATTTCTGATATACAAATAAATATATATTAGCATCTGCGTGTTCATTTCCATCAGAAATAAAGCAACAACTTATATGCAATTTTTATATTGTTTTTCTCAACTTTTAACAGGTCTGTCAAGATCCAACGACGTGCAAAGGTGTTGCCATTGTTGACGAACTTGCGATGTCAAGCGTCACACAATTTGGAACTGTTATTATTTCAAGAGAGTCGGAAATGACAGTTACGTTACTTTTGGACGAAGAAAAAGCATCGTTTGACAAAAACGGATTTGCAGTAGATATTTCGTACACAGGTTAGCTTAAGACAAAGCATTATTCGTTGCAATGTAGCTATCAAAGTTGTTTTGCATTTGATAAAATGAATTATATTTTTCAATTTTAGCTCGTCAATTCGATCATTTTGAGAGGTATAGTAATCACAGATGCATCGGCGAGGACGTTACAATGCTAGCAAGCTTCTATCAAGTTATTTTTTCAGCAAATATCAGTCGTGGCATTTCAAAAATAGATTTTAAGTATGTTCAGGGGGGGGGGGGGGCATCATAAAACCAAGATAGATAATTCTTAGCTGCATGTATCACAAATTATGGCCATTTTAACTTTTTTGTTAAAGTTATGCATTCAAGTTACTTTGATGTTTATATGACAAACATTTGGCATGGGATTGACTTGAATCTTATCAACATGTTCATGGGTATGATATCAGACTGTTAAGTTCATATCTCAGTAACAATTCATGCAATTGACTATATGACAGTATGTTCGGGAGCATCAAACAACCACGGAGAATAACTATCAATTAGATCTAATATGAATTATGGCCCCATTTGGAAAGTTTTTCATGTTTATATTTCAGTAATCAGTAATGAAATTTATTTTCAACTTCATGGCCCCTTTTGAATGCTGATTGAAGTTTTGAACTAATAGGCTGCGGAATAAACGTACAGGCTGTCTTACGGACAACTCTTGTTGACACATAAAATGTATCAATGTACGAATAAGAAATTTGGCTTACTAAATCAAGGACCTTTATTTGTTGCAAGCTTATCCAAATCAGCTTTATGAGTAAACTGTGAAACGGAAAATGGTTGTCTTGGTGAATTGTAAATCGATGGTAAGTATACACATATACTAGAACTTAGAATCCTTGTGAAGCCACGAATGTTTTACAGGTTCCTGTTACAGTTTGACGTCTATCGTCTTGTTGATAGACACCCGCAAAATGAAGCGGCTCAGGTTTCTACCAATAAAGCTGCCGTTGTGACTTTGGCTCTATAGGAATTCCATAACCTCATTCGGGAGAAACTTCTGCATTTTCTCTGATAGATGCGCGCTATTTGTCACACGCCATCATCTGTTTCGGCTAGACTGTGAATTACAACCTAGTTCACATTCCTTTGTATATACAAATATAGTTCGTGGCATTGCTGGATGAAAATGTTAAAATCAGTCAGACAATATGGAGAATAGTTCATATTCTGTAACAAATTAGGAGAAAACAGTGCCTTAACACCAACTGACAAAAGAAAGTATGTTGAATCTGAAATCATGTTTTTCTTGAAGATCGACATTTTAAAAAACAAAACAGATGAATTTGATATGAAGTATTCAAAACCTTTTTGACATGGGTCGTAGCTCGATGGTTCTACTTGTGAGCATCTGTTAAATCGATTATTTCGCCCCCTGTAATCAGGGTGACTCACGTTAAGAATGACAAATTGAAACAATAAAACAACAACAATCACATATTTACTACTGTACTGTACTACTCAGTACTTGTCAATGATTACCCACTGTCTGCATCAACATAACGTAAAATTTCAGCGCTATGCTTAAACACTTTCATATTAATAGCAACATTGTTTTACATATTAGTACAGAGTTCCTGCGCTCTTGTATCTAAAAGAATAAACAGATATTTGGAATTAATATTTAAAGAAAAACTATGTCTTCCTATTTCATATATCATATTTCTTATATTTTTCTTTTCAAGTAAACGTTTTGCATAATGTGTGTAAGAAAAGTAATCAATTATATTACACGTGTAAAACGTAAGTTTTACAAATAGAATTCGTTTTGCTTTCTCGTGGCTTAACATTGTAGTAAAATTACAAGTAACACCAACATTTTAATTATATTGTATATATAGCGCGGCGAATTAAACCGGTACCGGCAAGACATAGAGTGACATATACGATTAAAGTAAACACAGGTTGTGTTCAATGATGAGAGGAAGATACACGCTTCTTATACATTGCACTGTTTATTACCGCGGTACTCCATATACTCGTACATGTACAAGTAAAGTATTTATTTTATTTATTTTTTAAATTACCAACTACCACAACAATACTTATTCACTTTTTTCAAGAGCAATACTTTGACACTTGATAGGCCATTATTAATCATCGAAATTGGATACTCAAATTCTTTATTTATGGTGTGCTTAAACTAAAATTCAATGTCAATATAAATATTGAACTGCAGATCTTGATCATCATATTGTATCCTTATGTCTATTTCATGGTAACGCTACATAAATATGATAGTCGATTATTAATTATTGATACTACATTGTCAAATTCTTAAGATATATATTCTTAAGATATATATTTTATAAGCTTAAACTAAAAATTTAATGTTTTTATAACACTTATATTGCAGACCTGGATCATCATCATTTGTTTCAAGGATGTATATCACAAAGTAACACCACGTTAACTTGGTCGCGTTAAACTATCAATGTCAGCCCGATAGGAATGACATTCAGGATGAGGTGGAATAAAAATCATGTGGAACAGGGGAAAGAACCGTACTATCAAGATGATTGTTTTTGAAGGAGATATTCGGTTGTTATCTCTTGTTATACAGCAGCATACATCTATGATTTGGTCGATATCTGCAAGAAACCGTACTAAATATATAGTTTGCCACTGAGGGATCAAAAACCTGATCTTAAATGTGTCAAGACCCCCATAAAATAACTATGTCTATTCGTCTCATGTATGGCTGTTAAGTTTTCTTATTGGCTAATTCTTCTTGAGATTACCTTATATTGTACTATGTTCCTCAGGGTTTTTCCTCACTAGCCTAAATCGTGACGATGCATTTACTGTCAAGCCTATGTGCTATGTTTCACAAATTCAAACGTATCATTAATTGCCTCATCAAATTGCTGCATTTATCAAGCATGTCTTTCTCTATACAGATTTACCAGCGTGCAGATCTAACTCGTCATTTTCCGGAGAATGCAGGCAGCAAGCAGCTGTACTCATGAGCCCATTTGTCCCTGTAGATTTTGACATTCGACCATATTCCAGTGATTGGACAATAACTGGACACTTCGGCCAATACATCATGCTTACTATCAAGGTAAATCTATGTAATTAATATTTTGGACGACAATCTGAACGTTATATAATCAAATAATTATTTTTTAGAAATAATTTTCATACGAGTATTACAGTGTAAAATATGAAACCGACATAAACTCTTGCTGATGAAAAAAAGAATCATAATAACTTTTTAGCGATGTATCCAAACGCAGTTTTGTTGTATAATGGCCGTATACAAGTAAAGTAGCCTTCGTAAAGTTTACATCTTATTCAACATGACAACTCATGGCCCACTTAGACTGAGCGCTACCATGTAGCGTACCTTGCCCTTGGTCGGCACTAAAAGACTCGTGTCCTAGGTCTCTCTGTAGGCATCTCCCCAATGTATCTCCCCCTGACCTTTAGCTGGACAGCTAAATATACTCAGCAGGAGCCATGCACAATACAGCTAAAGAGAAACTATATTTAATACACAACAAACAAACAAATGGTAGGAACTAACAACAGAAGATAACCGTAACAGATGTTGCATAATCATTACGACAGCCATGTTATACTCAACATGGTATATACCTCGTACCATACATAATCGGACTTAGTACAACAATAAAGAGTCCGATGATATCACACAGTATTAACTGAAAAATGTCAATGTTATTTATTTTCAATATGAAATACAATGGGTTTTTAAGTAAATCAATTAGCATGTGTAATCTTTTGACCAGGAATCATGCTTGGATGCTTTCATGGAAAAAATTGAAAAAAAAAATCGATTAACATCAAAATTTAAATGTGATTTAGAAACAGGTAATAATAAAGATATGAACTTGAAGTCACATAATATATAATTCAGAACATTTTTTCACAATTCAATCATTAACATCTTATTTTCATTTATGTAAGAAATCAATAATTTGGGCATACGTCATTGTGTGAAAGATGATTACATTTAATAATAAAGTTACAACATTGTTGCGTACATATCAACAGAAACTTACGTACTTAAAAATATATGCCTTCAAATCAGACTTACACTCTAAAGTTTACTCTAATATATATATATATATATATATATATATATATATATATATATATATATATATATATATATATGAGTGTTTAGCCGAAAAGTCGTGGACACACCGAATAAAAACAAGGTTGTTGTATATATATTTGTATAAAGGGCCTAAGAAGGTATTACATTAAATATCGAAACATTCACAGCATTATTTAAAATGTAAGCTATGTTATCCTAAAAAATATATATAGCCTATGAGTCATTGTTTTTATAGTCATTACTTTCAAAATTCAAAAACATTAGAATTCCTTTAATTAACTGTGATACCGTTTCTCCGTATAAATTGAAGACTGGTGCAGACCTTTCAAATTTTAATACATGTTTCAAAAGCTGTTATTGAGCTCTCACAAATCATATTGATTTTCTTATTCCAAAACCTAAACTCAGTGAAAGAAGATAGGTTCATTTCTTAATTGAGAAGTACTATTTGTAAATCTGGTTGTACAAATTAATCTCCACATGTTTTCACGAAAACATCGAAATTACATACTTTTTACAACATATGCTAGAAGATATATTAAGTTTCTTCTGTATACCAACAACGAAGTCATTTGATCGACGTGACGTTTTATTATAATGTATGTAGATTTACCCTGGATAAATATCTGCAGTCGTTTTTCAAGGCTTATCTGTAGGTACCGAGATGTTTTAACAGATAGAAACGATTAAAGGCTACAATGAATATTACTAGACTTACTACTGTGCTGCATGTTTTTCAGCAACATTAAATTAACACATTGCATATAAGTTCCGGATATATTTTACATTTTATAGAAATTAAAATAGGCAATCACAAAGTATTCTGTTTCATTGTTACAAGGTTACATTCAAATCGTGTGCAGGTTAAACACAATGTGATTAATGTGAGCTATTCTGATTACCCGCGACCAACGTCAACTTTTGTCAACAATTTGCTATAAAATACAGAGGAAATTGACGAAACATGACATGAACGATCCGTGGGAAGTCCTTCACAAAAGTTATTAAGTAAACATCATCCATGCAGAAATGTAGTCATACCATAACATAGCCCTCTACCATAATTTTTGGAATGAATTTAACCCACTGAAACGCATGCTTCTAATGGGTGGGATAAAGTAATGTCAACGATAAACTGCACAGGTATAGACATATTTTTCAAGGTGTGACGTAAAATTTCTGGGCCGTTCGTTCAAATTGAAAGGCTATGTGTATGCTTTCGATGTGACCATTCATCAACATTCACTCATTCATGCATGGCATGGATTAGGAAGAACAAATGCAATTACGACACACAGCTACTGGAAAATAACGACTACCATAAATATACACATAAAATTAGGGTATCGCAGGCAAAAAATTATTTTTATATTAAATTATTATTTTCTATTCAAACTATACAGATAACATTTAGCATAGGATACATCTGAAAAATGAGGTCCCAGTTGGGGTCATTAATCCCTCTTTAAAGATGATTTCAAAATGCCTTTTTTCTCTGGAACAAAAGATTCAGAATTTAAGGGAGTTTCATCATACTGTAATACATATACACATTAAGGCGAGGTATCGGAGGCAAGCATAGCCATATTGTAAACGTATTATTCATTATATTAAAAACATTGATATAATATTGCATGTGTTTCACATCCCATTACGACTTATGGCCTAAAGCTTGCCTTTACGGCTTTTGGAAATACCTCTTTGTCCGGTCTATTGGAAATATGATATAGAAGTGTATTGTACTGGAATTTTTTAAAATACTTAATTTACAAATGCCTACAATACAATGAAATGCATTGTAAATAGGCTACATCAGCAAGTTTTATATGTATTGTAATCATTATGATACTCTCAGATCAAATGTAATTAAATATAAATTTGATTCTAAGATAAAGAAATATCATTTTAAACTTTCCATTAATTAGTTCTTACTTAAAACTAATAATTATTAGTGCGGTTACCAATGAACAAGCTTATAGAAAATGTATAGCAAATAATGATAAACCAATTATTCAAGAGAAATGGAATACTTTTTATTCTGCTTTCTCAATACAATCGAACGATACTAAGGACTTTTAACGTTACAAGCGTTTCTTATTTTCATTGATTTTAACCATGTATACTTTATAGAATTTAAGATACTTATTATTTATTGAACAAATTGAATATAACAAATAAAATATGTATTTCTTTGTAAATTACGAAAAGGAACACTATTACATTTATTCTCGAGTTGTTCAAAATCGCAAATAGTATAAGACTACTTTAGAGTAAATATTTCATATTTGGAGTATATGAAACATGTAAGGATAAAGATAGTTATACAATATTAAGTTTGGAAATTTAATATATTTTCTTATGTAAAACAAAAACAAATGTTACCAAACTGCTAATTAATTAAAAAAATCAAACAATAAAGGTCCATTTATTCGCAGCAATTGTAATATTTTCAAATCAGAAATGCTACTCAATTAAACGAGGTTGTAAAGTTACCTGAATTGTATTTAATGACCACATAACCGATCTCCGTTGACTTTGCATAAATTTAAACAACGGTAGTATTTTAGCATCCATCCAAAATACTAAAAAGTGATGACTTTTTATGTGATATAAAGTCAAAGGTGATCTGATATGTAGTCATTAAGTATAAATTTAGGTAACTTTACAATCTCGTTTATTTGCGAAGCATTTCTGATATTGATATTATTATTTTTTTTATCTTTATTATATTCTTATTTTATTTTATTATTATCTTTATTTTATTATTATTATTATTATTATTATTATTATTATTATTATCGTTGAGACATAATAGGCCTTCAATAAAGCAGAAAAAAGACTTTTTGTCTCAAATACTTTAACTATTTTTTTTTACCTAAAAATGAAAAATAATATTGGTGAAAATGTTATTCCGTGTCTTGCTTTCTGTTCGATTTAAATTACTTTATTTTGAATCTATATAATTTTGGATACAAGCTGGAGGTTTTTTAATTTTTTTTTACTGTATATGGTTTGACCTCGCGTAAAATAAACGAAGTGATCCTGATTATAGGGACCTAAGATTTGTTTATAAAACATATTCTTTAACTGTTGTAATTTTACAATAGCTCAGGAAAAAATAAGATAAAGTCCTGAAAATTATATTTTTATACAGTTTTTTTATTTGATAAATGAAAATGAAATGGATAAAGTAAACTTATTATTTATAGTCGATAACATAAATAAATAGATACATGTATAAGGATCATTATATATTTTATTCTTTAATTGCTCATTATTTTTCCAAAAGAGTGTATATAATATGGACAGAAATGAAAGACTATTTTACTCAAGAACATTCAGTTATTTACAAAAATATCTACTTTGCATATCCCGCATATCTTTTAAATTTTCTTACGGAGACTTTCCGTATGCCTCCGTTAACAAGTTACGATTGCTTAAAATGATCCCCTAGCAGATAAA
The DNA here is from genome assembly GCA_021229015.1 of Solen grandis. Classification (NCBI taxonomy): domain Eukaryota; kingdom Metazoa; phylum Mollusca; class Bivalvia; order Adapedonta; family Solenidae; genus Solen; species Solen grandis. The sequence goes on along the minus strand of JAIFHC010000381.1, from coordinate 5,154 downwards.
CACATTGTGATTCGGGCTACGTTTTTTTTTAAAATTATTTCATATTACTGATCTTCGGGAAGAATTGCTATTGCAAAATGTAACAATAAAAGTTTTTTGACACCCATCCTAAATAATGAATTTCGTAATTTCATAAACATTTTCAATGCAGTGAGAGTTGCACATTATGTACCATTTGTCTTAGTCTACATTATGTTAATGTTATTTTATATTTTCTTTTTGATGAGAATTGTATCATTATGAAATATAAAGGGCCTTTAAAAAAATCGTCGAAAAAGTCAAAGGATGTTCATACGACTATGTCTACTGCTGTTTCTCACAATCGAGATCATAATCTAATCTATTTGATGAGATATCGTATCTGAACACTCGATTTGTTGGTACTCAGAGCATAGACAGTTGAATTCAACACATTGAATGAACAGTCAGGACTCTCAACTGTTGTCTGTCTCTTATACATTTTAGGTTTTCGATGTTTTATTGAACACGGTATCTGACTGCGTTGAAATTTCTGACACGGATAGATATGGCGTTGTGGAAGAACCAACTCCAATTTGTAAATTTATTAACCACTCTACTGACCCCTTCCTGTCGAGTTGGCATTATCTCTTGGTGTCATACAAGGCTGTCTTTAGCAATTCAAAATTAAGAGACCGTTTAAGCAGTAGATTTCTCGCAGAATACCAGCTTGTGGACGTTCTACATGAAGAGAAGAAAAATGGAGAACGTATGTTTTTTTTTTTTTTTTTTTTTTTCTTGTTTTAATATTTGAAACTGGAGTAATTGTCATATAAAGTTGCACACATGTTTGAGTTTTAATAAGTAGAATTTCCTATGATAATGAGGTAGTAAAAGTTGTTTATTCAAACATGAATATCGATCTAAGATCATTGACTATATGTTTACTTAACTTTCAATTTAACAGGCAAGTATTTTTATACGCATTATTTATCGATTTTTATAGCTTTGGCGCCACATAGCCTTTAAAGCAGCTCGTTCACAGATGGTCAATGAGTAAGAATAATAATTTTAACTTTATGTACGTGTTACGTCTACCAATATTCATCTGTAGACGCACGGCTATCCAGTGCAACTTCCTGTGGTAGAAAAAAGGATATTACTTTATAACAGACAGACAATAGTGTCACGAACTGTATTGAACCTACATTTAAAATTTCTATTTTCGTGGGCCTCCACATGGTTGATCGCATACACTCTACGTGTATGCGCTTACTTCACGTGCTGAAGTTATGAATTCTCTACCCGGATTTGATGGAGACACCATATTGCAGAACGTGTGATGTGCTGCCTCAAGGTGCGGAACTGCAGCCAGAATAACCAGAAACAAACAAGGAGCTTTAACCTTTATTGTTGAAGTTGGTAAGAGACTGAAAAAGAAAGAGAGGAAAGAAACTAAGGAATGATACGACATAGTTAAGATACATCATTTAGAGAAAGATACAAAATCTATGAGAATTATGACGGGAATGGGCTTCCATACTTAAAATATTGACCGTAGTTCTAAATATAGCTTTAAGATACAAAATGCAATATAAACTTGTTTTCGATATTAAATGCACAAACATGATACCAAATCATTACTAAATCGAGAGAAAATGCAAGTTATCTACCGTTACTATCATGTCAATAACAATTACCATGACTAGAGCACGTGGCGAAAAGGTCAAATGTGCATGTGCAAAATTATCGAATACACTCTCGACAAGGTCAGTTCTGGTAGAAAACTACGTTTATATGGTATGAACAGTGTTACTGTAAAAAATAACTCACACTGTGGGCCAATCGATGCACCATGAACAGTCGCTGAGAGCAATAAACAAGGTACTTCGTCGGGAGACATGCTCAACAAAACGAAACCGGAAGTCACAAAAAGGAAACAAAAAGTACAAGTTACAGAGGCTTGGACGGAACACTCCCCGCCTGATATCATAGATATCACTTTACTATTACTACTGTCTGCAATTAAAACAACAAACTGATTCACAGGCCTGATGTACGTTGCTGCTCGACCCTCCTTGACGACGCGCACCTCTGCTTTCCGAACCATGTCGTCAGATTCTGGAAATGTCTTGGTCACTATTTCCATTGGCCAGTAGATCCTATTCTGCTGCTCATCTTTTAAAAGAACGACATCACGAACAGCTACACACTTTCCGCCACTTACGACGATTTTGTAGTGTTTGAAGATACTGGATCTTCCATCTAGACCAGAAAAGATCTGTTAGATACTGCACCCTCTTCCACTGAGACTAATACATGTCTTTTGTGTCAAAACAAACATACGAAGGAACAAGTACATCCGGCTTCTGTGTCAGAAGAAGTGACGGACTAAGAGGGTAAGGTTCTTCGTGATCAGTTGATAAATTGATAAATCTGTGAGCGGACGCGAGTTGATAATTGCACATACTTCGACCAAGAATGTCACTAAAACCTCATGGGTGAGTCCTTTGCCTCTTATACCTAGGAGCATGGAGTCTAGGATCCTGCGCGTCACTCCAATCATACACTCCCACCCTCCATCCATGTGAGATGCATGCGGTGGATTGAAGATCCAGACAGTACCATTGTAGTAAATATACCTTTTGATGGAGTAGTCCTCTTCACCCACTGAGTTGATGTGAAGGTCTTCGATGGCACCCACAATGTTCCGCAATCAGATCTCTCTACTTTCACAGGTCCCCTTATAGCTACGAACCGCTTAAATGCATTAGTGAAAGAGGCCGAGCTCATTTCTTCTATTACCTCAATATGTACTGCTCTGGTCGTAAGGCAAGTAAACAAAATCACCCATCTCTTGGAGTTTGCTGTGCCTCCTCTGGTGCGCTGGGTGACAACAGACCAAGGACCAAATGTATCAATGCCCACATTTGTGAATGGAGGTCCGGGCTCAATGCGGTCAAATGGAAGGTCTGCCATCTTCTGTGTCTCTGTCGGTCTTCTCAGCTTGCGGCATGTCAAGCAGTTGTGGATGATAGATGAAACCAGTCTTTTACCACCCAGGATCCAGAAACCTGCCGTTCGCACGGCCCCTGCCGTGATTTGCCTTCCCTGATGCGTACACCTTTCGTGATAATATCTAATCAATAGAGTTGCGATATGGTTCTGTTTGGGAATGATTATTGGATTCTTCTCATTCTTCTGAATCTCACCTTTGTTGAGATGCCCTCCGACTCTGAGTATTCCATTAGCATTAATAAAGGGGCCCAACAACTAAATATTGCTACACTTGGGAACAGGTTCGCCATGTCTGAGATGACCCAACTCTGTAGATAATGCCTCTTGCTGCACACATCTAATAATCAAGGTCTCTGCATTATTGTAAGATGTCACAGAACGAACTACGGGACACATATGCAATCCTTTACATTCACTACCAGTGCTGAAACTCTGAGCAACATGTTTCAGTCGGTGTATAGTTTCAACAAGTCTTTTCCAGTCTCAAAAGCGCTCGAATCGATGAGAACCTAACGATCGTCCATCTGAAACGGTTGTCTTTTTGCAAGGCACTGTTATCGTTGGCCTTACCTCCTTGTCCGTATCGGGATCCTGCAATCCAAAAGTAGAAGGTGAAGTGCTATCGCCTTCCCGGAGCAGATGTGGCGGTCCAGTAAGCCAAATACTGGTAGAGAGACTGGAAGCTGGAATTGACCTTGTTGCTAGGTCCGCTGGATTCCGATGCGTGGACACGTAAGACCATTGCCCAGGTAAGGTCGCAGCATGAATGCGAGCTACTCGGTTGCTTACATAAGTATAGAACCGTCTGGACTGATTGTATATGTACCCTAGGGTGACCTTGCTATCTGTGTACATGTGATAACTGTGTATAGGTATTTCAAGCTGGTCGTCTATACATTGGGCTATCTCTACTGCAAGAACCGCGGCGCATAATTCCAACCTAGGTATTGTATTCCCATGAGAGGGTGCCACCTTCACTTTGCCAAGAATGAAACCCAACTCCTCAATTCCAGCAGGATTACGTGTCTTGACATATGCCACGGCTGCTATGGCTTTTTCTGAGGCGTCTGAGAAGATGTGAATGGATTTCTCAGTGCAGTCAACAAACGATGAGCTGATGTAAAGACGTGGTATCCTTATCTGTTCTAGTGCTGAAAGTGATTTCATCCAGGCTTCCCTCTGGAGTTGATGGCATTCTGGAAGTGGTTCATCCCAGTCAACAGTCTCTTGAACAACGGACCTAAACAACAGTTTCCCTTCAATAACTACGGGTTTCAAGAAGCCAAGCGGATCAAATATGCTGTTAAGGGCAGACAAACCATTCTTTCGTGTGCATGATTTCATGTCAGAAGAGACTGAGAACAAAAAACAGTCATTGTTCAAATTCCAACCAACCCCTAGACTTCTCTGGATGGGTAGTTCTCCTAAAGCTAAGTCAACGTCTACAAGATCTTTGACAAGATCCTTAGGATCAAAGGAGTTCATTACCAGTCTTGAATTTGACACGATTTTGTGAAGTCGTAAATTTCCTTCTGTCAAGAGTGACTCTTGGATTCCTTTGATGAGGTCTTTTGCAATGTCTTCGGTCTGGACAGAGGTAAGGTCATCGTCAATATAAAAGTCCTTCTCATCTTCACGTCATTCCCAAAGGTACTGGAGCTTACATCAGCAATTTTCCTGATACCGTAGGTAGCCACCGCCGGAGATGGACTATTGCCGAAGACATGGACTTTTATTCTGTATTCAACTAGCTCATTGTCCGGATTGTTTTCAAGATACCACAAAAAGCGGAGATAGTCTCTATGACTCTCCTGCACCCGGAAACAGTAAAACATTTGTTCCACATCAGTCATGACTGCAACAGCTTCCCGTCGGAATCTCATGAGTACACCTAGCAAACTGTTCGTTACATTTGGTCCAGTCAAAAGAACATCATTCAGGGATATTCCACCATGTTTTGCAGAAGAGTCAAACACACCCTTTATTTTATCTGACCTTCTAGGATGGTATACTCCAAATACAGGCAAGTACCAGTATTCTTTTCCCGCCATGGCAGGCGCTGCTACTTCTGCATGTTTACCAATAATGTTCTCCATAAACTCAAACATATGTTTCTTCTTCACAGGATTTCTTTCCATGCTGAGCTGCAGACATTTCGCACGTTTCACAGCTTGTACT
>JAIFHC010000380.1:0-50000 GCA_021229015.1 Solen grandis | reverse complement strand
GATATTAATAATCTAATATGCTTTTTTTCCCTACGAAGGCACGGCTGCACTAAAATACCACTTTAGTTCGTGAAATAGAAGCTTACTGCACTTTAGTTTAAATAGATATATAAATAATGCAAGAGAACGAGTCTGAATATGTGTGAAGGCAGACAAAAATAACGTCTCTTGTAAGATTGCGTCTAAATGTTGGTTGCATTTACGCCATTCGAATCATGCATTTCGTGGCATAAATTACACGGGTGATACATGCCAAGACCTTTCACATTTAGCACTCTCTTTTCTTACAAGGGGTGTGTTTAAAAGTTTTGGCCTCGCGATACTGTGACGAATTCAGATTTATATAGTGAAGACGTGTACTCAGGTTTTGTTTACCTCCTAGATACATGTGTTACTGTCGGTGGGACGTTAAACCCAACAAGCAAGATACATGTCTTGCTTTTTAACCGTACGTTCTTTGCACGCGACACTTGATTAAGCACTCGAAATGGTAAAACAAACCCAAATGTCGATGGCAAACAGGATATATTTTGGAAAAAAAAAATCGTTTCACTTAAAGATTTTTTTTTTTGCAGATATTCCCGAACATACCAAAGGCAATGCCAAGAATGCAGTATATGAATAATATATATTGATTTTGATCAATATACAAAAAGTCGTTCAACTAAAGGCTACACCTATGAACATAATATGCACAAACAATTTGATTAACACAAACTTCATCTTTAAAAACAATATTAATGAATCATTGGAGTCTTTAAATACACTAACTGTTTTGCACATTGGTCTGCAAAAGTTGTAATAAAATTCACAACTTGATGTGAAAGAGATTATGGAGAAACTTCTCGTCAGCGTTCAAATGAATGAGGTGCAAACTTTGTTATTTTATCCCTTTTTCCTCACTTCAACTCTGCTCTAGAGCTTTCCAATACAGGTATCGAAATTCATGACAAACAACTTGATATGTCATAATAACTGTTACGTCGACATCTACTGAATCTTGCAGAGAAAAACAGGAAACTAATTTGGTAAACAATCATGCGTGTTCACTTCTGATAATTTCACACAATTTGTATTAGCGCCGCGCTTATGGATAATGTTACAAACTATTTTGCAAATCTCTATAAAAACTGTTTCCCTGACGCAATACGTATGACGCAATTGCAGCAGAGTTTAATGAGATTTATGCGAAATCTGTAATCCATATGCTAATTTCTGTTTATTGTAACCATGTAGATGCAAATTAATGATGCTTGAAATGAACTTAAACGAATCTTATGTTATACCAGATTCTTACCTGCAATGTAAATTTCAAATACATGATTACTATTTTGTTAGTCCTTAAAATAGTTTTGGATCAGAATTAAGGTTGTGGAACCCTAATACATGAATTTTTAAATTTTTATTTTTTTTTATTTTTTTTTCATTCCATACATTTTAAGAAAATATTTTATGAGAACTTCATAACCACAGATTCTAAAAAAAATAATATTTAATAATAATATAATAATAATGCTTTGGCAACTTTTTTTTTGGGGGGGGGAGGGGGGGGGGTTACAAATAAAATTGCTATAAAATCATTAAATTTCTCATTCATTTTCTCATGAATTTATTTATGATACACCTAAGAGATATATCAAATGGAACACTTTATTCCTTTATTTTATGTAAAAAAGGTAGAGAAAACCTGATAAAACAAATATTTAAACATTAATGTATCAACACTTTATATTTCAGTTTGATATTTGGTTTCCATTTGTAAAATAGCAAAACAACAATTCCTAGTATAGTACATATTTTTCATACAAATTCTTAGAACAAGCTGTGCAACAACCATTCACATATTGTATAACAGAAAAATGCACAATTACATGTAGGTTAACCATATAATATCAGTTAATAACAGTATGTATGACCTTAACCCTGACACAATTTTAAAGCTCAGTAAAAACAGTAAATGTGATTACCCTTATCCTATTAAGTGTAAACTGAGGAAAAATCGCAAAACATTCGGATATATTTCGAACCATGACTGCTGTAATTTTCAGCGATAACCAACAATATAGCGATAAAATATTGCTAACAGGTAATAGTCGGCTCATTGTTTTAACTCCGCAGAGAAATATTTTCAAATTTTGTTTTCTGTCTTATTCACTAAATGGTGCTAATTTTCATGTTTATTTCGGTACGATTGCGTTATGGAAATCGAAACTGATCTAATATGTGTTGATAATCGATGTTGGAGATAATGTGCTTAATAAACTGTAATGAAAAAAGAAAGTAAGCAGGCGAAAAAAACGCACCTCATTCAGAAATATTTTGAACCATAAATGGCTGAAATATACAGCAGTTGGTCTATTAGTGCAGTGGGTAAAATAGTCAGACTGCTCACCATTCAAAAGGCGTTGAAAAGAAGGGGTTCGAATCCCAGCCGGAGAACGACTTTTACATACATGTATTTGTTTACACATCGACATTACCCAATGAGTGTCTTTGACTTCATGTAATTAAGAATTTGAAACAAAATTTTGTATAATGTCTTCATCTAATGCCAATCCTTTATTATTAGTATCTAATTACATACAATGCACTTGAGATATTTGAAGAGATCTAATGCTATAGTGAACTATCTTTCCCCTTTTTTATATTTTATTGTTAGTTCTTCCTTTCATCAGATCCCTCATTTATGGCCTGAATACTATGATTGACGTGTCTTCATCCTCGACTATTCAGATCCCCCATTCTGCCTCATCGAGTAACATATGAGTTGTGCAATTGTAATTGGCATAGCCTCGTGAAACCTTTTCTCCGTAATGAGTTGATTAATGAACAATATTTTTTCAGGGATTTTAGAAGTATTTACAAGATGGTCAATCTGCGGGCGGTCCGCTAAGACATTAGATACGAACGGATTTACTTTATTGCTCATATTATTGTCCCTCTCTGATCAAAGTACAATTGTGCAATTGCTTCTTGTTCCTTAGAACAGTTTTTAGCTGGACATATTTTGCACTCAAATCGAAAAAAAATAATTTAATTAACAAATGTGAAGAAAAAATGCTTCTATCAGATTATATCCACTATAAAACCTTACAGGAATAACCAAAGTAAAAACACTTGCCAGGAACACAATAAAGTCACCTCGATATTTTGTTGCGTTTCGTGACTTATTTAATTATGGAAATTCATACAAAGGAAGGGCCAAAACGCGCCCAATCTATTCGTTTTCTTAACGGAATCGAAGGGAAAAAGCAAGTACATAAAAATGCATGTTGATCTTTCATAATCGTGACTGGTGTAGCGTATGGTTGGATACTCTAAGGTGTGCTTTAACAATGAATGAAAATGACAATGTCATAGAGTTACTGCCTGAAAATGAACGCACGATACCAACACCACCATTCTTGTTTGTGTAATATAACAATTACTTTTGTCAAACATATAATGAAACAGTTCTTGTAAAAATATAAGTAGAATTAATGGGAGGAGAGAATTTTTTAATAGAATGTATTGTGTCATAAAAGGAAAGTATGCCTAATATTATTTTATATTTTTATTACTCTCGACAAAGATCATTGCTACATTCACAAATATCATGCATTCAATAAATGTTTAAAATACAAAAGGACAACTTCTATATGAATAATAATAATACAATAACTGTAAATAACTGTTATGATAAATTTGCAATATTTGGGAATGATATTCAAATGCTGTATCCTAGGCAATGTTGGGTGTAATAACATCGCCGGTACCGCAACTGAAACATATTTAATTATTTTTCTAAGAATAACGCTAGAACACACAAATATGTTAACGTTCTATTTGCTTTGATGTTTCACATGCGGCTCGTATAACATATGTATTTGTTTTTTTAAAACCGCCCTTAAATGTCTTGCGAATTATTCATAAGTTTCCTTGTGTTTCTATATCCTAGGTATTACAGTTTTGTGTTATATATTGTCCGTCTCTCTTGTAAAATCATCAAGATTAGTAAAAAGTGTTTCTTTTTTCTTGAAAAAAAAATTGAATTGCTTCTGGACTGTTAATTTTAATTTACAAAATTATTTATCATTACCCTGAAAACAGATTATAAAAAAAGAAATGAAACATAGGTTATTACTTAGGTGAGTAGTTAAATTAAGATATCAAATCACTCTAGATTCATAATATTACTAAAAGGATACTTATGATAATAGGTAGCAATTCATAGGTAAAGTACTTACTTTCCACACAAACCAGTAAAACACATCAATGTGGCCATTGATCTTTGATAAAGTTTGATATTCAAGAACGATACCTCAGGAATTCACTTAACACGTCCCAGTGAATGATTAATGAGAACACCGGGAACCTTCCATCAGATAAAATATATGTTTGGCCATGTCGCATGCTGTTTCATGTGATTTAAATTGCTAGCAGAAAATGGCGTCCATAACCTAATGCTAGTGACAGTGTGTATCGACAACACAATGTCATCATCATAAACATAAAAAAAGCAACTTCGAGGCTGTATATCTAAATATCACTCAAATGGTTGTTAGAATCTGATATTTGTAACATTATCTTACCATTGAAACTTTAGATTCAAAGAAAAACATAGGGATAGGGATCCATTTATTAAAAATATTGATTTAGACTCCTCTTTTGAAAATCAGTCCATTTTCCATTTCTTTTCAAATTAAGAAAATCGGGTACGTTTTATTTACTTTTTTAAAGTCGATACAATCACGAAGGATTTATGGATTCTCATATTAATTCCAAATTAGGATCCGCTTCATATTCTATGTGGTACTGCCAATATTACAGGTTGTGGAAATTCAATCCAATTCAAATAAACACGAGAACATACTTTTTTTTTTTATCTTTTTTACTGGCGTTGACAGGAATAAAAAAGAAAAACTTTATCTGTCAAAGTGGAAGAAAACGAAGGACGTTTCGTATCGTCATATGGAAACAACGCTGTAGTAGGAGATTCCTACTTAAATTTTGCCATATACACTCAAAAAATTCTCTGGATAAATTTTGCAGCAATCACTTATTTAGAAAAAAATATTATGAGTCCCCTGAGATTTTACTGGACCAATTAATTTATATGGTTTATATCAATCTATATGGTTCCGCAGTTTTTGCTGAAATACATTTACAAATCCTCAGGATCCCGACATGTAATTCATAGTATTGTTATATCATGGGGCTGTCATACGGCAGGAGTATATGATGGCGTATTTCAATTCCCTACTGGTAATATGACAACATTATATTGTCACACAACCATTTCAATTATGGCTGAAATTTACTATCAACTATTTTTTTCCCTCTCTTCCATTTCAGAATTTTTTTCAGATTTGATCACAGCGACGGTGAAATACGATTTCGTAATGTCATTGTCTTCTCCCTCCTCTCCAATAACGCCGGCCTAGACAAACAATGTCTATGCCAATTGCGCATAGTAGATTAGGATGTATCTAAATAAAAAACAGTGTTTCTAGAAAGTATCAAAATTGTCACTCTGCTGTCTCTTTTTGACCGACGTGAACAATTCGAATATAATATTTCAAATGGTTATAATAAACGGGTAAGAGTTCATATTGTCACCAGTTAAGATAGGTAGATTACAAGGGCTGTTCGAAAAATTCCTTGATAAGTATGCAAAAGTATAAAAACATCACATTTCAATAGAGCATTTCACCACCTCAAGTTCGGCAAAGCCTGATATACATCGCAGATTTAAAATGACCAATCAGTGACTGGGAAAATCTCAAATGTATGTGTATTTTCCATTGAATAATGAGTGGACTTTTGCAACAGCATGTAGATCATGTGTTCGCGAAGGGTTTGTTTGCCTCTAATTTTGGAATGAAATGGTCTATATTGTTGAATATATACTCAAAAGAAAAAGAAACGCAGGGTAACTAGAATCTGTAGAAGCCAGACTCAAGTTTTTACTTCCTAACCTTGCAATAAACCTCATATGATACACCCCATCTCATTCTAAAGCATTTATTTTGTTTACAAAAATAATTTAACTGTAATACCGTCGAATACTTCCTATTTAAAACTAACACAAAAGTTTATCTTGCGTTTCTTTAAGTATATGTTAGTTATGTACATGTATTTAATAACATAGTAAAATGGTTGATAAATGCCATAAAATAATCAAGGGATTTTCCAACACGTTGCCTGTCTACAGCAGCCATGGAATCCATCTAACGTTTCTATTGCTGACATCTCCCAAGTCCTCTGTGATTATCGTAAATACATTGCAACGGCGATATTGCAGATACAAGCAAACTCTTAAGTTAGTTCCCAATCATTGACGCTCAATGACGGGTGACTCCTGGTTCTTGGATAGCATCACGTTGTTTTCCTGCCATTTGTAAAGCGTTCATTAATACCATATGTACATTATTGTGCACTTTAGTACATAATATGTTTGACATTCTTAATATATCTTTGCACAGGTGAATGTATGACACTTTCACAGAACAGAATTGTATCAACAAAAATATATAAACTGTTACTGAATTCGCAAACTGTGTTGTGATTGACGCCTTAATGTTATTGCTTATTCAATATTTATGGTTTTGCCGCAAGTTCCGTGAGAAAACTTCCTTTTCTAGCAATCAAACAGTAATATGTAACTTATATCAAACTGAAGTTGTCATAGGAGCGATAAACTGGTTAAACTTATGTGATATATCATTTGTAGATAATGAAGTACTGATACATCAAGATACATTTATGTATTTTACCCTTCTCAATAAAATATCATAAATAATAGCAAGAACGGCTTTCGGTGTTTGATTAAGCAATGTTTTTCTTTTATCTTGTTTCCATTTTTTTCTGAATACACAAACATGTTTTACGAAATAACTTCAATAAATACACGTAACTCACGCATGCCTATGTTTGTAAAAGTTGATATAGGTCATTTATGACGTTTGCATGCTTAGTCTCCAAGCGACGTCCCACCGGAAATAGATTATGAATTTCTATCATTATTAGATAAATATTGCTGTGCTCGGCTAAGAAATCACGCCATAGATATAAGTTGCATGATATACAGTCACACTATTTAACCATTTTGGATCTACCCCATACGTACTTAGTGGCAATCACAAGGAGTCTGTATACCACTGCAATCTTAAATTGGTATAGACCGGGAATCAAACCAACGGCAGCCACAAACTTTCATCATTTCATCTGGACATTAAAAATTTATGTTGTGTTTATGCATCGTTTTTGACAAATTCATATAATTATGAAACAAATTTCATTTTTAACAACAATCAAAACACACAAATTAGTTATAAACATTGATACATGTAATATTCGATCGATGTTATTTAAAACATGCCCCTTTTTTTTGGAGGGGGGGGGGATAAAAGACATGAAATACACTGCTTTGCAAAATAAGATGAACAAATCAATATAAAATAAACACTTCTTTTTTTTTCTTTACATTCTAAATATTGCGCGCTGATTTATGATATAATTGTCGTATTACACTATCGCCGACAGCATTGCTAATTGTCCACGCAATTTTATACTGCAATATTGTGTCGTTAGATTTACATACAGCTTGTTAGGTCGTTAGATGATAATCGACAGGAAATTAACGCAAACTTGTAAACAGAAAGTAAAAATGTTGAAAGCAATTTACTCGAATGCTTTGCAAAGTCTTATATTAAAACTATTACGAACAAAGTTCTGTTCACAGGCAATAGCATTATTTTAAATTCATTCGATTTTTTTTTTTTGTTATTTTAAGTGAACAGCTAAACAAAATTGGTAATTAATTACATAACTAAGTTAATTCAAGCAAATATTAATATAGTTAAACGAAATAAAACGTATGTTACGTTCTAATTAGTTTAACAATATTAATGTTTCTAAGGAACAGAAAATTAAACGAGTATGGACATGTATATGCAAATCTGGTATAACCGCACTATAATATCGCAGGCATCGTGAACGTTTCCTAAAAGCGTTTTAGAATGGCCAAAGTATGATTTACTGCTTACCGATGCAGAAAAAAAGGCAAGCAGACGGGAACACATTTATGTTGAAGATAGAACTAAGCCGTTGCTTTTTGCACCGAGAATCGTTCCTTGAACACTCACCAGAGTATCATAAACCTAATCAGCGACCATCTAGAGGTCTGATATTCCAAGGGCAATTATGGTAGAAAACCACGAGTCATTAGTGCAAAACAAAACTTGGGTATGACCAGTTGTTCCTTTGAAACTAACTATACAGAGAATATAAGAAAACAAATTGGTCAAGTAATCAACTATATTTTATCAATTATGGTATAATGGCCCAAAGGAGACCATTGTGCAAAATGAAATTAAATCCTGACCATTAGTTTGAGAGGAGAGCAATTTCAAATTGGCTGTTGTACAATTGTTGTTATATATAGTTTTATAATCCGTTTTTCCACTATCTCCCAGGATTTAAACTTTTCCAACAAATGGCGAGGGTAGGTAATCCATCATGTCATTTGATTGAATAGCAGCGGTCTGCATTGTAAAGAGTCAAATATCTGAACAAAAGTAAAGAGAAATTTCCTTGTTATCCGTAATTCTATTTTAAGACAAATGTCTGTGTAACAAAAGCTAGCGTGATATGCTGAAAATAATCAGACCACTGGGGTTATTTTCAAAGTACAAATAATAATGCTTAAAATAATTCTATTTAATGCAAATGTGTGGTATTAACAACACATTTCTATTTAACGACAGTCCCGTTTACAAAGTGATATAAAACAATAGAATACCAGTTTGTGTAAATGGAAGTGGCACTTGATATTAATCAAGTTGTCAGCTATTCGCTCGTCATAGATTTCTGGGAAAGAATGTCAGATAAGAAAACTGAGCTGATGGAGTTTAATTTCCATGACTTTGCGATTTTAGCTAAACCTGATTTAATCATTTTATTCCTGGTGAAATTAACTTCTTCGGAAAACTTTTAGTAATAAATCGCATGACAAACATTCCCAGGTGATGAAAACAAATTATATTTCACAACTGCTAAATGTGTTTTAACATCATTGCCACTTGTGCTAGTCACTTTATACCTGTGAGAACTGATATCTGAACCTGAATACAGATCGAATTTAAGCGGAACTTTACTTCTTTCAATTGCATTAAAGAAATATTTTTATTGGCATAAAATTCGTGCAAAGTAACGGTGTTGTCGCGTCGTTGAAATCAAACCCCAACCAACCCGAGGAATTGTGCTACAAACAGAATAATTCGAAAAACAGGAATTACTGTATCTTATTCAATGACAGTGTAACTATAATTCAATTTAATCAACTTAAGTGGATAAGGTTTTATTACACCGAATTCTCTTATTGCCAATACAGTAAACGCTTTGTACGAATTGCAAGAATGGTATTTATATCTCTTCCATATACATGAAATCATCGCCACTTATTATGTATTCTCATACGAAAGTACTTCACTTGATAAGTTTCTGCAGATTAAAATAAACACAATTCAGTTATGAATTATAGGAAAGACAGTTCTTTCAGCAGTGTTTTGTAATATACTAATGTATAGTTATATATAAAATCGGAAACGATGACGTAACAATCATCGGAAAGTGTCGTGAACCCTTCAGCAACTAATGCGACTACTTCAACAATGTAAATATGTTTTGTTTAATCTCACAAAACGCGGGAACGTTTTCCCTTGCTTTCTGCACTTTGGCACCATCATTTTCTTCAAGTATGCTTCAGAAGCGGATACAGGATTTTGATTCGGGGATGGGGTATTCATTCAGGGTGGTTGGGAGTAGCAAAATTAACTTTATATGTCATTGTGTCTTTGTCACATATAAGGTGAAATTGGACGTGGTATATATATATATATATATATATATATATATATACGACCATGTATTGAAATAAGAAAGCTGTTTTGCTAGTATATAAACATTTCAATTATGAGACACCTGATAAGCCACCGTTCCCTTTCTAGATATTGCCAACTTTTGATTGACTTTATTCTGTATTTTAAGAATACAATGTACGTGTATTAACATAAAACTTGAAACTTCAAATCAAATTTGATTAAACGCCTATTTCTACATATAAAATACATATTCAATGGCGTAGTACAATGAAAATGATAAAAACCGATGAGATATACACACATATGTAAAACAATAAGGAACTGTCAGTGATGCCGTTAGTGTCACTTAATCTTGTACAAAGTACAGGATCATGAAGTAAAATGATTTCAGTTGTATTTTGAAAGTTTCTACAGATTCGCAATGTATTAACATATACGTGATCAAAATGAAAACCATACATTGCTGCTTTAAGTTGTATCCAGCAAGTGGTCAAGCGACTTGACACTGACATAACATTCATACTCAATAGAGAATCATTTTCTTCGTGGCAATCTGTTTACCGTCAATAACAAGATCCCCGAGAGGATTTCTGGCAGTCAGATAACAACCGGGCAATCGTGAGGCGACTGCAAGGAAGACGATTTCAAAATATTCGCGCAAGCCGTCAGAGAAATGACTGAAACTGAACATCGCTCATGTGCTGTCGAGTATTGAAGAACTCTTATATTTTGTCAACAGGCGTATATTATTATTATTATTATTATTATTAAGAAATAGCATCTGCATTTCAATACCCCAGAAACAAAACATTGAACAGTTAACATTCCTTTTTGGAAAACAGACTTTAATTTATTACCATCAATATTCGTATCAGACAAACTTATTTGTATTTTTGTGAGAAATGAGGCCAGTCCAACAGTTCGGCTCAAACTGTAAATTTAAAAAGAAATCGACGTCATATCTGTCCTTGGTCCTAGACTGATTTGTTTGTATAATATTTATTTAAACTGTTATGGTATTACAGTCAGTGCTATCATCTTGTGAATATGTCATTATTGTGTGTTATTTTAATCTTATTGGCATATGAATTCGTGAGTTTCAGAATGATAGGTGATCATCCTGTGCCTGAATATTTCCATCTTTTTCACAAGAAATTACAAAAGAAAACATTAATCGTTTATTTTACACACTAAAACATAACATACTCCTGTGTAATCCCGATAATTTCTGTATTCGTCGACAGAGGTAGTCACTCCAATAAATCTTGGATTCGAAAACACTTTGTAAAATTCTTTTAATACTTTTAATACTTTTAAAAGGAGATATTCAAAGGGACAAGCTAGGCAAGTTATCATTTCTCTTGGAAAGAGAGCATGCTATTTTTAGCCCAAATTTACACAAATTAAACTTTATGTTCTCATCTCAAACTGATAATAACGGTAATATTATGCAAGAGTTCTTCGGTGCTTTTCGAACGCCAGATGAAGCTGAGATTACTTTAGCTTGCAGACTAGAGTCAATCAAGAGAGAGAAGAGATGTTAGGACGGCTGGTAATTGTTGTAAATATCGAGATGCAAAACATATTGCCTTGAATATTTGAATGTGTGTTGACGTGAGTGGAGAAATTTCACTAGAATGATATATAATGTTAAGAATGATATATCAGTGTTTAATGTATATCATATCTCTTCACCACGCGCCAGTATATAATTGGCTTACTAGTGTGATAAACGAGTATAATCAGAACGCACTTTTGTAATTGATATTTATCTATGTTCTATTTATTTTACTTTTAAGAATTCTCGTCACTTGGTTAGATTTTCAAGTTATTGTTTACCATATGATGCGGGCAATAGTACATGTATAGCCTTTGACATAATTAATGGTTATAGGTCTTATGCTATTTAATCTTAATATTCTGTTTTGGACACAGAATTTTAATTAAAGAGTTGGCATAATCGACAGATACAATCAGCCTTGGCATAGAATTTTATTGATTTATAATCACATCGTACAGTGCACTCTCGTTGCATGTATGTATCTAACAGCCGCTTCAAAACGTCAACATGTTTATTAGAAGGAACGGATAGTAAAACGTCAATAACAAAAGCTATGTCTGGACAGAAGTTTATTTGTCTAAATAATGCTGAACTTGTCTGATCAAGTTGAATTAATACAGAGAGTGCAAAATAATAATCTTTAGAAGAGATACCATATAAATATTCATGTACTCATGTTTGACCTTTTCCTTAAGGCATAGTCTTGATCTTTCAAAAGTGGTCATCCGTCTTCATTCTCTTGACCTTGACCTGTTAGATATGAACCTGTGTCATGCGTCCGCAGATCGACTCAAGGTGAGCAATGACAACAAGTTTACTTAAAACAGCTCCATACATGACAATGTTACGGTCCGGACAACCCGACAACCTTCGCCAAATTAATAACTAGATGAACAACCTGATTAAAAAGAAGTTACAGTCTTCATTGTGGAGGCTCTACTATCAATGTTGTCTTCTTTTAAGGTGTTTCTGTGACAAACCTTTCCTGTCATGAGAGTGTCTTATTTTCATTGAATATGAAATAAATCTGTTATAATGCACACGCCTTGTAGAAGTAAATTTATTGATTTTGATACTTTGACATCATCAGAAAAGTAGCTTAGTTGGAGACAGAGTGCAACAGAGCGTTGAAGACAGAGAACAACAATCACGGCATGTTACCGAACAACACTTCTCATCACCCATTACTTAAGAGCGTTCTTAGGATGCTCAATCATTCTTATTCATAAAAATAAAGCAATTAACTAGCTATACTTGACAAGCGCCATTCAAGCATCTGATTTTGTTTTCAGGGACACTTCCCCTGCCTTTCCGATATGCAGTTGAATAGTTTAAGTCTTGGTTGATGGTAATGTCCAGGATCCGAAACTACAAGGCTTCTTAGATGGTTGACTCACATTTCTTTATTCTTGTTTAAATCCAGATAAGACTATTAAAAGATCTTACTCTGCAACTTGATTTTTTTCCCTAAAAATAAGGATCCATAACAAAAATAGTCACATTTTTTCATTATTGTTAAAGAAAAATCCGAATGTGATCCGATATTCAATTGGTTTACATAAATGCTGGAACATGATGGCCACGTGAATGTTGTTTAAAGATAGATCATGTATTGAACAGGGACAAAGTCAACTCCCTTGCATATTATTGATCCCAATGTCATAATATTTAGGTATTTTTCCTTAATTAAACGTGATTCCTTTCCCAATGCAGGTTATATTTGTTCTGATTTTTTTACTGTGTTATCTTCTCCATTACCTTACAGATATCAGTTACAAAAGAACAGTTACAGAATTTAATAAATTTCTGGAATAATGGACCTAGTTCGTTAACTTTTTGTGCATTGTGCATGATTGCTAAAAAAACTTTAAAAAAACACAGTAATTTTGAAAAACAGCATGCTAAAATAACTATGATCGTACGAAGTGAAATTATATGGGCCCATGACTTTTTTTTTTTTTTTTTTGCATTAAGCGATATGTTTCATCACTTTTTATGTTATCATGTAGTGTACAGTATGTTAATTCCTTCGGGAATATCTTTTTAATGGCAAGACACGCCTTTCATATCATAAGAACATGTCTCGGCGGATTGGCCATCTGATTTAGTCTGTAGTTTTTACAGCTTTGAGGATTAGAAAAGAGAAATATCGCCAGATTTATAAATGAAAAAAAAATGGTATTGATTAAAAAAATCACAGACATACAACATTTGGTTATATTATCAAGGATATGTCATTACTTTCTTGATTAAACAGAATATTTCGGTAATCAGCGATTAGACTTACACTTGATACAAATACGTGCAGAAGAAAGACATATTTATTTAAGTCATTTGGACCCTACAAAGCCCGTTCGAAGAAAGAAAATAAACTATTTCCTCTTCTCCTAATAGCAAGTCATTATTTGGAGATAGATCTTTATATATCTTTTTAGTTTACTTCAAATTGACACTTTTTACTACTGAACTATACGATAACTTGTATTACCACATTATGCTATACTATGAACATTCTGACTATACTTATAGGTTATACCACACTATATGTTATAGTGCGGTAGTTCTAAGTGTCGTGAAATTTCGTATATAGTTTCGTATAGAGTGGTTGAATATAGTTTAGTATAGTGTGGTAGTTTATAGTTAAGTATAGTGAGGAAGTATATAGTTTCATTTAGTATGATAGTTTATAGTTTCGTATAGTGCGTTAGTTAATAGTTTCGTATAGTGCGGTAGTTTATAGTTTCGTATAGTGCGTTAGTTAATAGTTTCGTGTAGTGCGTTAGTTAATAGTTTCGTGTAGTTCGGTAGTTTATAGTTTAGCATAGTGCGGTAGTTTATAGTTTTGTATAGTGCGTTAGAATAAAGTTTCGTTTAGTGTGGTAGTTTAGTATAGGTTGGTAGTTTATAGTTTCGCATAGTGCGTTTTATAGTTTCGCATAGTGCGGTAGTTTATAGTTTCGTATAGTGCGTTAGTAAATAGTTTCGTGTAGTTCGGTAAGTTTATAGTTTAGCATAGTGCGGTAGTTTATAGTTTCGTATAGTGCGGTAGTAATAGTTTCGTTTAGTGTGGTAGTTTAGTTTGTTAGTTTATAGTTAAGTATAGTATGGTAGTTTATAGTATAGTATAGTATGGTAGTTTATAGTTTAGTATAGTATGGTAGTTTATAGTTTAGTATAGTATGATAGTTTATAGTTTATTATAGTGTGGTAGTTTATTGTTTAGCATGGTGTGGTAGTTTATAGTTTAGTATAGTATGGTAGTTTATAGTTTAGTATAGTATGGTAGTTTATAGTTTAGTATAGTGTTGTAGTTTATAGTTTAGTATAGTATGGTAGTTTATAGTTTAGTATAGTATGGTAGTTTATAGTTTAGTATAGTGTGGTAGTTTATAGTTTAGTATAGTATGGTAGTTTATAGTTTAGTATAGTATGGTAGTTTATAGTTTAGCATGGTGTAGTAGTTTATAGTTTAGTACAGTATGGTAGTTTATAGTTTAGTATAGTATTGTAGTTTATAGTTTAGTATAGTATTGTAGTTTATAGTTTAGTAAAGTGTGGTAGTTTATAGTTTAGTCTAGTATTATAGTTTATAATTTAGTATAGTATGGTAGTTTATAGTTTAGTATAGTGTGGTAGTTTATAGTTTAGTATAGTAGGGTAGTTTATAGTTTAGTATAGTAGGGTAGTTTATAGTTTAGTTTAGTGTGGTAGTTTATAGTTTAGTATAGTATGGTAGTTTATAGTTTAGTATAGTGTGGTAGTTTATTGTTTAGTATAGTAGGGTAGTTTATAGTTTAGTATAGTGTGGTAGTTTATAGTTTAGTATAGTAGGGTAGTTTATAGTTTAGTATAGTAGGGTAGTTTATAGTTTAGTTTAGTGTGGTAGTTTATAGTTTAGTATAGTATGGTAGTTTATAGTTTAGTTTAGTGTGGTAGTTTATAATTTAGTATAGTATGGTAGTTTATAGTTTAGTATAGTGTGGTAGTTTATAGTTTAGTATAGTAGGGTAGTTTATAGTTTATAGTTTAGTATAGTATGGTAGTTTATAGTTTAGTATAGTGTGGTAGTTTATTGTTTAGTATAGTAGGGTAGTTTATAGTTTAGTATAGTATGGTAGTTTATAGTTTAGTTTAGTATTGTAGTTTATTATTTAGTATAATATTGTAATTTATAGTTTAGTATAGAATTGTTGTTTATAGTTTAGTATAGTATGGTAGTTTATAGTTTAGTATAGTGTGGTAGATTATAGTTTAGTATAGTATGGTAGTTTATAGTTTATCATGGTGTGGTAGTTTATAGTTTAGATTAGTGTGGTAGTTTATAGTTTAGTATAGTGTGGTAGATTATAGTTTATATGGTGTAGTTTATAGTTATAATAGTGTGGTAGTTTATAGTTTAGTATAGTGTGGTAGATTATAGTTTAGTATAGTATTGTAGTTTATAGTTTAGTATAGTATTGTAGTTTATAGCTTAGTATAGTGTGGTAGTTTATAGTTTAGTATAGTGTGGTAGTTTATAGTTTAGTATAGTATTGTAGTTTATAGTTTAGTATAATTTTGTAGTTTATAGTTTAGTATAGTATTGTAGTTTATAGTTTAGTATAGTATGTAGTTTATAGTTTAGCATGGTGTGGTAGTTTATAGTTTAGTATAGTATGGTAGTTTATAGTTTAGTATAGTGTAGTAGTATATAGTAGTATTATATCATTTCTGATATTATATGCTATCGCATTTTGCAATACTTTGTACTACAACAAGATAATATACTGTATTCTACCATACTTTTCGATAAAATATCACTGAATATAAATGAAAAAAAAAAAACACACACACACACACAAACACACATTTTAGGGGTTAGTTAAATTTGCCAGCTGGTTTTGGTATTCAGACATTTATATACATTTTTATCTAAATACAGGTTATATGAATATATAGACCTCTTTCAGTATTCAGCAAAAGAAATTAATCTGTATAAAGATATAACATGAAAGACATTCACGTTATAACTTTTCATAGGAAAACAAGTAACTGAAACTTCCGTATTGATATAACGCGCGAGCAATTCACATGAATGTGTCAGCGACAAACAGATGTCTCCTATAAAAATATTCTTTGTACTTGTATTAAAATGTTGGTTGAAGATAGATGTGTGCATTTGTCCATTGTAGAGTTACACTTCCGTTGCTATTTACATGAACACAGCTGACGCAACTGTTCAATATTCTACAAGCTTGTCACTGTTCTATCATGTCAATGAGGTTTAAGACATGGGTACTGACACCCACCCTACTGTTTCTCCATATGTTTCATACGTCATATGTACTTATCCTAAAGCGCAACATGTTTCTATTTCGCTTAATTTTATTTTACTGGTTAATTGTGCCTTCTTGAATCTACAAAATACATATTTACGATTATTTTTCCCTTTATTTTTCTTATGAAGAGTATATATTGATATTAACGTTTGAACCATTTACGCATATATGCTACAGTAAATACTCGTAATGATTTGTACTCGAATAAAAAAACAACAAAAAAAAAAAAAAAACATTTATCTATTTGACCGTGTCTTTGCCAATGTCCAATTTTGAAGAATTCTGAATTCATTTTAAGCTCTAACTCATATAAAACTATAAATCGCCTAGCTAAATACTGCTATTTTGCATATCTCGATAGACTGCCTATTTATAAAACTTTAAAAAACCGACGTTCCATAAATTCACGCCGCGGGTTAAAGGCTGATTTTTGTCAATATTTTTAACATATAAACTTGCTATATTGATTTTTTTTAATCAAACGTTTATCTTTTCTTGATACACGTAGGTCTCTTAAATTGTTTTTTTCTCCTTAGTGGTGTATGCAATAAACTTGTCGTATCATATCAAAAATAAGCTGAAGTCTTGACAAGTTTAAACCGCCCTATATCTTTTCGCCAATATTAAGTGTAATGGTCAGATAATATATGTCGGTGCTAAGCAACACATCTGATATTAAAACCGATAAATATTGAAGTTTGTTTGACTAGATATAAGAATTCAATTTTAAATCATGTTAACTACAGGATAAGATGATCTCATCCCATGTACAAATAAAAGTGAAGTGATTTAAACCAATATCGGAGATAAGTAAAACGTGTTTGACAAGAATATTACATTTCAATCTACGGGTACTACATATATAAAGTAAATGTTCGTGTTTTGGCACAAAGAGTAAACTGTTTTGGCTATCATATTACCGACTGTGTATAATTTTAAGTTGGGCAGATTTTTTTTCTCGTCATCGACTTATAATAAAGAGATATCTTGGCGTTTCTATTTGTAGAAAATGTTTTCAATGCATATATATATACGTGATGCGAAATCTGAAGAAAGAATAACAACGATTGCGTCACTGCGGCTTTGTAGGAAGGTCAAAAATATTTATCGTATATACTCCCATGTATAGGATAGAGTGTATTAAGACATTTCTATAGACAAATGAAGACCGAAGCGAGCGTAGGCTTCTATTGTCTGGAGAAATGTCTTAATATATTATATCCTACTTAGAAGTTTCCCGACTCAACTTAGACCTATTGCACTGAAGCCGGGACACAATATTCATATTACCCTTTTCTCTGACAATCAAATGTTTCTCGACTGGGCGGCAGGCGGGAAAATGAGATGTGAGAAATGGGCAATTACATTTATTGTAGACAATTAGTGGGGTTCCATGTTGCATCAACATCTATGTGTTCAATTCTAATCGATCGTAGAGAAATGTCTCCCCTTTTCGATATAATGGACCAAACTTAAATGTAAGTTTCACAATGCTATAATCATCATATTTACTGCCTGGACATCAACAAGTGAGGATTTGAATTAATTTTTAATGTCAAGTTGATCAAGATATTTCAACGTAAATAATTTAACGAGGAATTTATTCATGTTCCTTAGAAAACCGTAGATAGTGCGACGTGATTGGTGTCATTTTCTACGGTTTGTTGTTTTTACTTAATTATTCAAGTGAACATAAAAGAAGCGCCTTGCAATGGTAAAACGCCGGGTCACTGAACCAGGGGTTGTGAGTTCAAATCCCATTGGAAGCGAGATTCGTGTCCGTAGCTTTCACAACGTCTGACAGCTAAAATTATGATGGGAGAGAGAAACAGAATAAACTAGAAATGTGTCCAGGGGACACAGATGCCCCCTCCCGTCGCATTTTCCAAAACAAAGGCAAACACCATGGAGCACAAGTCATGTCCTGAGTAATATGTCCAAGAAGTTTACAGTCTGAAGCACAAATATCTTCAGAATTACCCGTGTCACAATTTTAGGATGGACGGTCGGACTAAGGCAAATTTATATGTCTCAGTTTTTGGTGGGGGGTGTATAGATATACCCAGATGCACAAGTTCATCACCTGAATAATATATCCATGAAGTATCAAGTCTGTAGTACAAATACTTTCAGAGTTAAGTGCGTCACAAGCATAAAATTCCAATTTTCAAAACCAAAGGCCCATAACTCTGTCAAATTCAACGGCGTTTCGATGAAAATACGCAGGTGCACAAGCTCATGTCCTTAATAATATATATGAATTATCCAGTCTTTAGTACAAATACAATCGGAGTTATGTGTGTCACAAAGTTTCGGGACAAAGGCAAATCTATATGCACCCCCCCCCCCCCTCATTTTTTGGTGGGGGCATAAAAACGGATGCGCATGAAAGAAAATATGAGAGTTACTTGAAAAGAGAGAGGGGGAGAAAGAGAGAGAAGTGTGAAAGACAAAAGGAAAGAAAAGTAATTTCATTAGCCTGGATGTTACTACCTTTTTATGATTACAATTGTAATATCATTTTGGCCGAAAAGAAAAATGCAAATATGCAGTTCAGACAAACAGTTAAATAGAGTCGAGTGTTTACGTCATCAAGCAACGCCCTGAAAGCGAGTTTGTTACACATGCGCACTTGAAACATCGTTCTATTTTGTACTTTTAAAATAGAAAATAGAAAGGTGTTCTATTGGAATAAATCGTGGATATTTGAATCTTCAGAGCTTCTGATTGGCCATTTATTTAGGGTTTCTTCTAAAGTGCCGTTTTAGTTGGGTTTTTCATTTAATTTGTTATTTTTATATAAGACTTTTTGTCAACGTCAAACATCATGGCAGCCAATATTAATGGTATGCTATTTACGAACAATCTTCCTAAATTGGGATAATAGGTGGACAGTCGCTGAAACAGTATTTCAGTCTAGCTAATAACAAATTGGCGAAGATCCCGAGCACGGGTGAAAACACAGACCTACCACAAGCCATCAGGAAGGCTTCCTCACACGAAATATCCGAGTGATCATCAGTGAAAGTTAAAAATTATAGGTCTACATGCAATGCCACACAATGAGCTTTGTATAATAATTGTATCTGAATGAATATAACTCCATTTAAAAGGGTAAAACGATAAGTATTGTTGTGGAGCGAGATATTGTATGGCAACATTCTTTCATGTACATTGTTTTGTCTGACATGTATGTTACTATGTCGTATTCAAAAGCAAAATTCCATATAAAAATACCTTACTAGAACAATGGTTCACAGTACACTATTGTTAAGCATATTTTCAAAGAAGCCTGGAATGAATAAGTGATCGAGTAATATCTGGCCATTTTACAATAAGATTATAGAAAGGCGATCAATCAAATATGCAAAGTACGGAAGACTGAAAACAGTGAAAGCACGCTTCGTCATCTCAACATTATGATGGTTGTGAATCATACTGGTACTGCTATACCACGCGCTATGTAAACTTTAATAGAGTAAAGTAAGGATGTAGAATTGATTGCTTTTGGTCGAATTGATTTATCCTGGTCAAATTTAAATGTATATAATGTAAACAACACAAATACATGCGCCTTTATTTCTTTATTATCGTCATTTGTCTATTTAGAGAAAACCGAATATTGAAATAATTTGGCTTGTAAGTTCCGTATTTCAAGAAAATACCGCTAGTACGGATGAAAATGACGAATATCGAGCTAGAATAAAAACTAGAAATGTGTCCATAGGACACAGATGCCCCCACATCCGCTTTTTGTTGAATGATAGCATGTCAAGAGAGACCATGACCTTTGACCTAGCTACCTCAAAATCAATAGGGTTCATCTACTGGTCATGACAAATGTCCCTACCAGGTTTCACAAACCCAGGCCCTGCGGTCCTCTAGTTAATGATCAGAACAGAACAGATTTTTTTTGAGACTTGTACATAATACATCATCTTGTTCATATGATTTACACAAATAGATTCTGGTCAAACAGGTAACTGAAGGGGAAAAGAGAGAGAGAGAGAGAGAGGGGGGGGGGAGAGAGAGAGAAGGAATGATTCATGTACAATACAGCGCTAAATCATAGTGATAATGATAGAAACTAATACTAGTATAAATATAATGAAATGAAATGAGGATGAACATGTATATAACATGGTTTACATATATCAAACATCAGTAGGAAATTAGCGGCATTAGTCAAACATAATGTTGTTTACTTTTATATGCGTGTGGATCAGACAAGGATTTCATACTTATGTACACAGTGACCTTGACCTTTGACCTCAAAATCAATAGGGCTCATCTACTTGGCATGGCAAATGTCTCTACCAGGTTTCACAAACTCAAGCTCAGCGGTTCTCCATATTAATATCGGACAAGTATTTCATACTAATGTACACAGTCACCTTGACCTTTAACCTAGTGACCTCAAAATCAATGGGCTTCAACTACTGGTCATGGTCATCGTCCCTACCATGTTTTACAAACCAAGGCCCTGTGGTTCTCCAGTAATGATCGGACAAGTTTTGGTCGTACGGACGTACGCTAGGATCATTACAAGGAAAAACTATTTTGAACCGTTTCATATCTCTGTTGAATAATAACATGAGTAAACTGTATTTTAACAGCAACTTATTACAAAATCAAACAGCTTTATCCAACGAATTTCTAAGTTACTTATGAAATCTATTCACACACACACACACACACACACACACTCTATGGGGGAATATTGACATGAAGTACAACAACTGTTTGCACAGCTACAAAACACGAAAATTGCCTACAATATCTGTTATACAATAATAATTTTATATTGTATACTAAATTCTTCAGTGACCACAGCTAAATCGCAGCTAGAACGACTTGGCAGTAAATGGTTATAGTTAATTCCAATGAGTACATAATCTACACAGCAGAATACGCACATTTCAAATGTTTTGCATTGGTCTAAAAAAACATCAATAATTAAGCACCAAATGCTCCAAGCCTGATAGAGAATGTAAACAGTCCCAGGCCGTCCCCAGTGGCCGAGTGGTTGGAGCGTCCGCCTCAGGAGCGGGGTCGTGGGTTCGATTCCCGGCCGCGATATACCAAGAGTCGTAAACAATGGCAGTGTTATACCTCCCCTGATTGGCGCTCAGCATAAAAGGGTAGTTGCAGGACTTGTTGGTCCGGTTTCAGGATAATGTGACTGGGTGTGCTATCATGCCACATATCTACGGCGTGATACTGCAGTGTGGCAGCACCATATCTGTCTCAAGTAGACATCGTCACCAAATGACTGAATGGGGGGCAAGTTGGCTTTAACACAGAGTAAAAGAAAACAATATTTTTATCAATCCTATGACAATATCAGTAGAGAAATAAAATGTACAACCTTATTTCAAGGTTTTAATAGTTAAATATGGCCAGCGCTTTTCTACTGAGAGAGGCAGCGAAGCTCCTCTAAAAGGAGATACTTGAACAGTAACTGGACAAGTAACTTTTGAATGTGTTATTAAAGCATTTTTACGTTCATTATGATATTAAAAGTAAATGACCTGCAGAGTCATCGCGCTTTAAACAGGTCAGGTGTACTTCAAACACAAATGCCCCATCATCATTTATCATTACCACTTATGACCAAGTGGTTTAACTGGACGTAGGAATCCAATGTGAATAGAGAGACATTTTACGTGAATATTACAATCGCTTTATAAACTTAAGGACGTTGTGGTCAAGTGCCAGCTTACACGATAGTGGTTACGAAAGTTATGGGTTTGAACCCTTTTACAGCCAGACTTTATCCAGACTTAGTCCAAACCACGCACCGTCGAGAAGAATAAGTAATATGCAAGAACACGTTTCCAAGTTGACGTCAAAAAGACATGTTTCAATTAAGTCATATCGCGTTCTTAGACATCTTGAAATTTACTAATATCTGGGTCCTTTTTGTAGGCGGAACTGTTTGAACTCGCCGAGGCGAAAGAAGACTGTTCAATTGAAAGATTTATAACAGTAGTATAATTTGACAGAGATGGGGTTCAATGTCAAGCCCTGTCCCTGACCTTATACACATTTATAAGTTTGTGACCTATATACATTGCATCACAATATCATCTCATTTAAAGGGAACTGTCTGATTATACATTGGAAGTCTGTAAAATAGAAATCCCCTTTCATTTGTGTAATAATATATACATGTACCTTACATAACATGGAATATAAAAATAACAAGTCACTGTTGTTGCACGTAATACTTGAGTCTACTACCAGTGAGGTGCATAATTTTTCCGTTACCATAGCAACCAGAATTTTGGCCCGCGAAAAAAAGTGACGTGCAGAATCTCCATATTGCCATCTATTCATATACTAAGTTTCATAATATTATCGTAAACGGTTTTTAAGTTATCACGGGATCCTCATTTCCGGACATCCGGAAGGACGGAGGGGCGGACGGAGGGACAGACGGAGAGACAGATGGGGGGCAAATTTATAGTTTCCTCCGGTGTAAACACTGGTAGGGGAATAATAATTACACTGCGCGCTTACACATATATAAAAAAAGCTCTCTTAAAGGTTGTTTTGAATTAAAATCACGTAAAGCTTACATACTAAACTAGTGGTTAACACTTACGTTTGTGTATATTATACGAGATGACATTGATTATATACACGCTCTAGTGTATCTACTCATTTTCCCTCAGCAGTAATCTTTTTAAAATTTTATTGAATAACGTCATTAAACTGTATCCAGCAGAATATTAAACCAGGTATTACATTCACTCTCACTATATGATAAACACATTTATACGAGTATGGTTGATTTTATATATGGAATGCCTTAAAGCAATAAGCGATTAAACATGTAAGAAAAACATACATAATTCTATTTTCAATTCTAAAACGTCTGTACGCTCTTCATTTCGTTATATTTTGGTAGTTTGAAAAAATAGCTCCAAAGCATGTAAGCTATTTGTTAAAGGTATCTGAAAACATAGGGGACATGAACTTTTTATTTTGCTTCCGTTTCTTCTCTGTCCTAAAGAAATGGCTATCGATCATTTACTGGTTATTATAGCCATATTTAAACCTTGTGGTCAAGGATAACCCACCCGCGAGAGGGATTTTTTTTTTTTTTTTTTTTTTTTTTTTTTTTTTTTTTTTTTTTTTTTTTTTTTTTTTGCTTAAGAGACAACACACACAGAAAACGACAATGGTTGAATACTAGGGAGTCTTCCTCATTTTGTGAATATAGAACTCATTCTTCTATTAGGTGCCCGATGTATAGCACCGATACACAGGGGACGAGTTCCTGGGTAGAACTAGTACTGAGTACCCCAAGTTCCCATAGGTACCCGATTTTGTCGAGTACTAGGCAAGGGTGCATCTGGTACCAATTTTATACGTCTTTGGTTTAACGAGGTCACCGGAGGAAAGTGCCCTGGTTGCGATTCAAACTCCAGACCTCCCGATCTTAAAGTGGGCACTCTACCACTTAGAAAAAGAGTCAACATCATTATCAGGTATTACAAGGCAGGCGATTGTTTTAACACCTACACGAAACGTTTCGTTGATTTTTTTTTTGATTTTTTTTTTTGCTTTGTTTTGCTTTTACAAACAAAGTAACATCCTCACAGAGTTATTGAGTATATAATGCGTGTTAGCAATTAAAATTGAATTCTTTAGACTAAACAGAAACTGAAATTTGATGTATGTAATACCACACGTTGTTTCATCCGATAGTTTTATCTTTCGCTCTTGCCCAGTATGCAATTCGCCACGGAAAACAATTATAACAAAACTTTTGATTATGATAATGATTTTATATGTTGAGAATATCCAATTATTAGGATTTGCTTGATTTGAACATGAATCAGTTATTTGCATATTGCTTTAATACATGCGCTCGTATCAGAAAACATTCACGCGCCTCTAATAATAATACAACAAACTCTATAATTATTTAATTTTCTTTTCAAAATCGACAATGAAGATCGCCTAGCATAGCAAATTACACACACACACACACACACACACACACACACACACATGATTTGGGTACCAAACTGATCACACACATATGGAGAGAAAATAAACATTTAACCATGAAACTAAAGGCTTTGTCTACAACCTCAACGCCTACCTATATCGTCTATTCATATATTTCCTTTAATAAACCATTATTGATATCATATTCTGTTTCAAATTAATCACGTATATCTCAAAGAAGCAAATCAATAACCTTCCAAATGCCATTAGTAAGATTAACTGTTTATCAATCAGTATGGAGAATACTTTTCCTAAAACAAGGCGCGGTGTCAATTGACACGATGGTAATCTTTGTAGCTTTACTATTTATAACAGCTATTAGCGACCAACTTTTATTCCCTTATTAATTGTATCTACAAGCTTTTAGCGTAATTCAAATAAACAAACTCGTTAAAAATATGCATACATGCATCACACAAAAAATGAAATATCCATCTGATGCCCGCGAATGTTCATTAAAAGTCAAACAATTGGAAGAGGAAATAGTGAAGCCTCAAAAACATTCCCAATCAGATTTATATAACAACTAACCAGTTTATATTAAAGTTAAGGCTGATATTTGGAAAAACTGATAAAAAGGAGAAGGCTTCCTTCATTGTGTGAGTGTTTTACTTTCAAACGCATATGACACCAGAAATAACAAATACCGACAAACTTAAATGCATGTCCTCGTTCTTACTTCAATTATTTTGATCGCAGCATCAGATCTTGAGGTACAATCGTCGGTATCAAGATCTTAAGCACCTTGTCGTTTCGTAAATATAGCATTATTAAGATGCATATTAGGTCTTTACGCCGAATTTCTGTATATGCTAATAAAACACTCGATCTTTAAGCAAGACGTGTGGTTTCAAACTCGTACTACAAGTATTAAAGAACTTTCTGACGATGACAGCATTGTTTTCAGAAACAGCAAGAAAGGACGGAAATTAATGCAAGCATGTTTTAATTGCGATGTCAAGATTCGATCTCCATTTTAGAACAGAAGGCGTTAAGATGTCCTCAGTAGGGTCGAATACACTTAATCACGATATTCAACAACAGATAGGTCGAGTTACGAAATGGCCGTTGTCTGGCATTTACATATTGACAAAAGAGCAATAACAAGCGCACATGATACGCACGTATCAATACAAGGTGTAGATCCAGAAGGGAGCTTGCCCCTGAGATCAATTGGCGGATCCGAGCAGAACACAGCAGAGGTATATTTGGAAAAAACGTAGTTAAACACTTGGCGGAAAATGTTTTCTATGTAAAAAGGACGTTAATATTTTACAATAGGTTATTTGTTTATTGTAACTTACCTCTCTGTCTTTCCTTGATTCCAAATCTTTCCAAAGCCTGTTTTCTGATAAAACATCGTAATCATCCATTGGTATCGTCACTTCCCCGATAAATTCATGTAATTTCAAGTTTGCTCCTTTTGAA
The DNA here is from genome assembly GCA_021229015.1 of Solen grandis. Lineage (NCBI taxonomy): Eukaryota > Metazoa > Mollusca > Bivalvia > Adapedonta > Solenidae > Solen > Solen grandis. The sequence goes on along the minus strand of JAIFHC010000380.1, from coordinate 23,808 downwards.
AATAGTTTGATCTTGAGTGTTATTGAACTCAATTCGTCCAGGGATATATTTTGAAAGTAAATGTCTTGATTGAATATTGGATCTTTTGTCCGTTTTATGACTGGTGTTGACTGTTTTTGAATTTTACCAGGCATTAAATAAACTTTTACAAAAGGGTTTATGTTTTTGTCTTGCTTACTTTGACCACCCAAGTTTTCTGCTCTTATAAGAGTCACTTTAAGTTGTCTCGATGCAGCTAAGTATTGAAAACTGAACTTAAGCTCTCCGTATGGCGCAAATAGCTGGTTGTGGTTGATAATCTTCCCTTTAGCGATTGAATAACAAGAACTTGAGCGAGTTTTAGAAATGTCAACATTTGAGCTGGTTGATGGAATATAAGGAGTTGAATGGCGTTTTGGTTGTGCCTGTGCTAGTTCCATTAAATCGCCTAAACTGTGCCTTTGCTGATCGAGATCAAGAGAGTGCTGTGAAGGCGTGGAACCACCAGAAGCAGATGAGTTGTCACTTCCGCCACTCTCATTACCGGCATTTACCAATGACGACCGTCTTCTGTTATAAAACCTATTGTGCCTCGTTGGCAAAGGGATAAGATTCAGACATTGCGAATTTTGTGTAGAGGGTGAAAGTTTGCAGATTGAGGACATTTCTGGTTCCCCGCGCTCTGGGGATGGTGAATGACTTTGGGAAAATGAAGAGCATGTAATGATAACAGAGGGCATGCTTGTGCTGGCATGGTGTTTTCCTTCTATAGATGGAAGACTGGAGAGGAGCGTTAGATCGGGAGAGAGTGGTCGTTATATTTTCCAAATGATTCTTGCCTTGTAACCTTTAAGGATTGTTTCTTTACCAAAAGGTTACCTCCGCCAAGGTGGAACAGAGATTCTTTTCTCCGAGTATGTGGCGATTCCGTTAATGTTGAAAATCCAAATGAAGTCTGGCCTCTGAAATGTGGCAGACTCATGGCTGCCATGGAGAGGGGGTCGTCGTTAGTTCCATCGTCCCCCTCGTGAATGACTGGATTCGATCTTGTCTCGGCTGCACCAACTAGATTCTTACTTTCTCGTCTTGGTGTAACTGGTGCAGAGTTGCAAAGATCATTGCCTTTGAGCATGCGCATGCAGGGCACAGAGTCCGAGGGTGATAACTGCATGGTTGGACTCTCGGGTGGGGTGGTGGCTCGGCCCCCGTAGCTGTTACGCTTTACAACACACGTGATTTCATTTTCTCCAGAACAGTCACTCGTTCTTCGAGAGGAATCATTAGATCCCGGGATGATAAACTCCGGAATATTTTGCGGTGTAAGAGGAAGACCACCTTTAAAGTTTTTGGTATCTTGTGTCGCTTGTATGGCAGTAGCTTGGAATTTCTGCATTAACCACTCTTTCATCTCTTTTACGGCATCCATTTTGTATTTTTTTAATAACCTATAATTTGTTAAAAGTATTAATATTTTAAATAAGTATATAACAAAACAAAAATTAACCACATATGGTAATGTTTAGTTATCCGTCTTTGAATTTTACAAAGTACACATTCCTAGTAACACGATATTTTTTTCAAAAATGATGAAAAACACCAACTTAACATCTATGCAAAAAAGTACAAATTGACTATTGCTTTCAGATTAATCTATCCATAAACACATAAAAACATCACGAGTTTGTAACACAAAACCTAAGTAAACACTTTCGTTTTACACACACCGTCGTGAGCAGTTATCATTTTAATCATCTTCTGATATTTTCCATTGAAACTCCAACCCCTTCAAATGACCAACAATAAATGTTAATGGTGTGTAAATACCGACTGAAGGACCATCTGAACCATCCTCAAGGTCTTGGTATTGTACAACACCTTTCAATTCGTACATTCTTCAGGATGAGAACTTATTAATAAGTGATGTTTACCCTACACTTAGACGTAGTGACTGTGGATTAGTGTTATCCTCACGGTGTTCGGTGTTGCCGACTTCACTCCTCAGCGCTAGTGGATTTTCCAATATCTGTTGCTACGACCACTCAGGGTACAGTTGCTGATATGCACAGAGACTTGTCCATTAATTGTCTAAATTACCCTTCAATTCAGAGGGAGAAGCATGCAAATCTCATTGGAAAAGGAAATTGGGATGAATAGTCAGTCCTTTCTTTCCTCCTTTTCTTTCATTCTTTTTAATACATATTTACCAAAAACAAAAAAACAAAACAAAAAAACAACGAAAAAACAAAAAAAAAAACGACACTTAAGTTTTTATATTTTTTTATGTGTGCGATTAAATTAAAACATGTTTATCGCATATGGATGTATTATCGATTTATAATACGGATTTATTTGATCAAGTTGGGCATAAGATTCCTTTGAAACCAGGCCCATTGTTCTCGTAAATTCTCAAGTAGCTCATATTTGAGTATCATAATCAAATCCCTATTGAAACTAATGGACATAGTTTGAAAACAAGTATGAAAATATGAAAATCATACTTAAGTACCACCTTTCATTTCGAGAAGGCGGGGCCAGGCTCGAAATCCACCAACAATACTTAGCGCTATGTAATACTTAAATTCTTAAACTAGGAAGAAACACTTTCCACCATTCTTATTTTATCGATATTTCAAGTATATGACTTACGTGAAATCATTTATTGCCTTAATATCTAACAATATTTGTGAAAAATGAAATATCTAGATATTTTTATTAGAGAAACAAGAATGCTGAAATTCGCCATACGTATTTAAGTATTAGTTTGCGCTAAGAATTGGTAAGAAATTTGACACTGGTCTCTTAAATATAACTGGGATAATCAATATATGATACATGATTATACACTCTCGCTAAACGAAAAATATATTATAGCTAATCACATATATATTGCTCTATACAACTGGTTGTATACATTAATTATGAGCGTTCTCCCTCAGGCTGTAAGGCAGAATAGATTGATACATATCTATCAATTTGCAGCCTTTACTTGATATGTGCCTGTAAAGTACTATAGAAAGCAATTACCCTTTCTATTGTACATATGATGAAATGTCAGAAAATGTGAGGGTTTTATTCGTATTGTCCATTTGTAACATATTAAACTTTGTACCTAATAAGCTGGAGACTTACTCCATTTTGAAGGTCCCTGGGTTGGATCAGTACTTTGCACCTGTAAAAGTAACGCCATATTAAAAAAAAAACAAAAAACGGTATCAGTCGGACAATCTTTGGACCAACCGTCATGTACGGCTGTTTTCTAACACTGTTTTCTCTCAAATAGGGGCACGATTGTGTGTGTACTGTTCACAATAGTCATGTCCATCGTGTGATTCTGAAACTTGTTAATCTTCTATACCCAAAAATGACACCACACAATCGTTTTTCTATACGACGCCTTCCTGATCTAAAGTCAACAAAAGAACATGTAATGGGTTACTTTAGATTATTTTTTATCTTGATACTGATGTTGTTGATGATAAACAGAGGGAACCTCCAGACGGTATATGTGTATTCAGGCAAACGTCACCAACAACGATAGCAGGCGAATCACCTCACGTTCCTGTCATTGATATGCTATTTTTACCCAAAATGCCAGACATCATAATTCATACATATTCTAGTTTCATTTGAAAGTGTCATTTGTCGATTTTCATATTATTTCAAAAACACAATGTTGTCCTCAAATTACATTAAATTTAGATCTTATGTCTTGTATATGTTGCCTATAATGTATGTACCATGAAAACACGTGGTACCTATTATCTGGCTACGTTACATCATACGAAATCCACGACAAAAACACCTTCAAACCAATTTTGAACGTATACTAAACAAGTGAACATCAATTAACGAACATTCCACACTTGTTTTCAAAATTGCTTTGACTTTCATTCAAAACATTGGAAGTGGTAAGAAATTGTAATTAACCTTCTTGTACAAAATTAACGGTTATTTAGACACGCTGCTCTTTTTCCTTAATAAATATCTACATCATATCCCCCCCCACCCGCTAAAAAAACTTCCTTTCCACAGAAAAAATACTGTCCGGGTCAGATAACTGTAACAATCACTTATAAAGGATGTTCAATTGCAGTCGATATCAACATTTAGTAAGGGGAAGAAACAACTGCGTAGGAGTTTTAAATTCTATTCTTGCTCCGTGACTGTCATATTCAGGTGTATAAATAAAACCTTTTTGCAGTAACGTGATTTTATTTCTGTTCTCAACGCTACATCAGTGAATTTAATTAGATATTTTCTACTGTAATTAATGCATATTTTTAAAATAACGTCTCAAATTGCTTTTTATATGTTAAATAAAAAAGGATCTGGCATCCTTCGAGTAAATCTTCCAACCAAACGGTTACGTCATTGTGATATAAAATCATGCCATGATAAATACGAGAATATAGCAATGTATGGTAGGTCGACTTTTAGGCTACATTGTACCATGGTGACTAATGTATGTTATTCCTTTTAGCGGGTTTGCGGGGCGAAACGATAAAATATGTTTTGTGTTGAGTTGGAAAGGCGTCACTCGAAAAGACAGACATTTCGTTGCGAGAAGGACTAAATAATAAATCTTCTTTCGCAACAATGTTTTGCCTAATCACCACGAAGTATCACCTCAAGCGCTCGACGTTTTTGTTTGGCCCGTCGCCATCACAAAACACAACAGTAAGGCCATTTCGTCTTCTCGCGCCGCTAACAACGCCAGTCGCTATGGTATACATACATTAACCATCAATAAGTGGACCTCGGACACCTTCGCTTCAGTCCGTGTTACGTTACAGCTTCTGACGTGCATGTTTACGTTTTAAGTTTTTTTTTTTTTTAATTTTCTATTTTTAGTTGAGTCAGATTTAATTCAATATGGGTCGATATTCTTGTTGATAACATAGAGAAATTTGACATGTTGATGCTGTATATGAATATGTAAATAACGGTAACCTAGAGACAATATATGTACCACGGATCACATGATTTCTTATATAAATACTGTCTCGATATAAAAACTGCTCAACTTAATTTTTTGAAATCAATAATAGGGGGCTAAAAGTACCTCAAATACTTGTATTGTTTTCTGACTTGACTATTTGAGTTTACCGTCGCTTCGACAGTAATTCAGTCATATAGCGACGTCCAGCTAATTACAGGTGGAGGAAGACCCCCAATACACGGAGGCATCCGGGTAGAACCACCGACCTACCGCAAGCCAGTTGGAAGGCTTCCTCACATGAAAATCCGAATGACCCTGCCGGGATTCGAACCCACGCGGTGAGGGGCTGAGTGAGTGTATTGTTTTCTGAGAATATGGTAGATTATGTTAAAATCTCTTGACAATGTCGGTAAAACTACTTGGGCTTTCTTATGTAAAATGCTGTATGTCTGTATGGGTTTAGATTCTTATTCAGTCCATTTTCCCATGATATCGGATATAATGATAGATAGTTTTAATTCTTTAAGGCAAATGGCCATCGATTGTGAGGCACAAAATTCAAAAATCAATTGATACAAGATTCTTACGGATATTGTTATTACATATTATTTAATGCTGAAAGATGATTCATAATGGAATAACAAATAAAATCGGGTAAGATGCATGTCTCACTTTCGATGTTCAAGTCATAAGCTACATGTAGAAACTGGCAGGCACATAATATTGATTTTAAAGAGTTTGCAAATATTGAAATCAAAGTAAAAATGTCGTGAATTTGAATGCTTTGTATTTCCTAACTGTTTGAAGTATACATATGTACGAAATCAGTGTCAAATGAACTGGTATAATATACAGAACAGTGTTTTATATTGACAAATTTTGAATTTTGAACCTTTTTAGAGTATGAAATATCAAATAATAAAATATTCACACGTCGATATTCACAACAGTAACTTAAATATGTGTTTTATTCATGTAAATCAGAATTAGTTTTAACTGATATAACATGCTTGTATTTAAAGAAGAACAAGAAATGTGTTCCATTAGTAATTACAGTGAAGAATATATAGAATATTAAAAAGAAACTGGACACATATAATGTGTATCTGACTCAGAAAAAAACTGGAACCACATCAATCATGAAGATAACAAACAGATATATTGAAAATATCTTGGCTTGAGATGTTTTCGGTCTAACCAAAGGTATCCGGTACGTTGCTTTGACCGCAAAACAATCAACAATCTTATATGATATCAAGAAGGTAGGTAATTTCTTCCTTTGAAATCGAACATCCTGTCTTTTCAATTGCCGTAACTACTTTCATTTTTGTTAGATTTTCATAAAATAGGTCTCATTTTGCGCGGAAGGGACGAATAAAGAAATAAAGTAACAAAAATCATCTCCTTGCCTGGGGAATCGCCCTAAAATGTTCGCGAATTCAGAAACACGTTTGGTCGGAAGAGATCTGACCGACAAAATCTCACCAATGTGTCCGGTGTAATACTAAAGCCACATTATCAGTGTTGAATTGTATGGACAGATACTTATGAAAGAAACAGATATACCTAAATGTACCTAAATTGAACACTTCATGTTTTGAGAAGATTTTTTGACTAAATCGAAATACTACATCAGCAATGTCACCGAGACGCTCGAAAGAAACTGTAGAGAATCTGCAGTTTAAAGTAAATGATCATCGGCAAGGTCAATTCGGATGATTTTTAAAAAGGCAGAAAAAGGCGCATAAGATAAAAAATGAAATAACAAGTATTCATTTAAGGTTTATTTGTTTCTTTTATCAGTGCCTGCCCATACAATTAAACACTGATATCGTGGCGTTAAGTTTTTCTTTAATTTTACACGGGAGAGATTGGCGAGATTCCGTCGGTCAGATCTATTCCGACCAAAGGCGTCTTTGACTTCTCGAACTGTTGTAGCACGATTCCTTTGGCATGGGGTGTTTTTTGTACCTGATTGTCTTTATTCATACCTTCCACGTAAAATAATCCACCAATTTTCAAAGGAGTTACGGTAATTGAAACGTCATGATGTACGTTTTCAATGGAAGAAGTTACCTACCTTCTTATTACATATAAGGTCATTTTTTAATGGGCAGCAACGTACCGGGTACCTTTGGGTCTAACATTTATCTCTACCAGAAAGTTGTATGTTGAAACGCTTTATTGAAAATAAGGCGAGCAACATTTTTAAATCCAGAAAAGTGAAAAAATGAAACAAATCATATAAACATGACGAAAATATTTAACCCCCCCCCCCCCCCCACACACAAAGCCGACATTTTTAATTGACGAGTACTCACGAAAATGACGATGTAGTTGAAAACAATCCGATAGCATTCGTAAACGCTCGGAACGTCATGAATATTAATGAGAAATCAGGCTGCTCGTTTTCTCGCCTGCGGGGAACTGTGACAGCATTACACCGACATACCGACATTACATACTGCAACCACGCAGAATTCCATTTCCTCGTGTTGCTTAGGTTTTAAAGAAAACACGAATGCCTTCAATTCCTCGTGTTCCTTTTGTGACTTTAAATATTATAACAAAGGGAAAATGTTTAAGTGTGAGAAGACGCCTCGGACTATCCAATATTTCATAGAAAAACACAAATCGGCCATACGGACATCGATAAGTTCATTTTCGTCACTTTAAGAAATTTGTTCAGCCATATTGTATTGGCGACCCTTTGTCCTATCAAGTTACAGTATTATGTACATAATTAATTACCAGATATAATTTCCGAAACTTCCGTAAACTCCCGCGGCAAGGTTGTATTTACTTAAATTTACTGGTGTCGTCTGCCGTCTAGTACTGTTACATTTTCGTAGATATCGTATTATAGCTTAAATGTTTTAAAATCTGTAGACTTTTCATGTCCAATATTTATTTGAAGGTTTAGTCAAATAAATATTTAAACATATTATTCCAGCGAAATGAGATTAATTCTACATAATTTGTTTAGTTATTTTTGTTTCCTTTGTTTATTTGGAAACTGTAATAATTCAAGGGTGCTACAGATTTAAAACTCACCAGAAGTTATTCATTTTAAATCTTACTTTGTATAATTAATCAGAAAATTTAACAATCTGGTCTGAGTGACGTTATAAACAAATAAATTTGATATGCATTTCCCATTTTCTTAAGAATCTTTAAGTTTCAAATACATTAATTATTTTATGTTTCCAATTAATCGCATTATTCACGCACCAAATCCGGCCTAGAACGAGAGCATCATCACACCGCAGTATTCATAATCCGATTTTACGTCCTTCATTGATCTGTGTTCTTCCTGTTTTAAAGTTTGCGTCGCTCAATTTCCATTATAAAGTTTAATCGTGCATTTTAATTAAATGCACTGTATCTTGAGGCGAAATATGTGGGTAGTATTCAGTACTTGGTGGTTTTCAACAAGGAAACAATGAATTGATAAATGTTTCAACGTTGCAAAATAAGCCCTTTCTTCCATCATATTATAATGGTATATTAGGTGACGTTTTAAGAATCAGAGTTTTGTATACATTAAAATATTTGTACCACGCCTGTTATATTTATCTATTTTTCAGTCATTGAATTGATTCAATTCATATACTAGAACGTTATGTCGGATTTGTTATGAAACAACACTTTGTATATTGATGATCGCGGGACTTTAGTAACCATTTGCATTTAAAAATACAACATGTACACCTAAACCAAATCGCACAGTTTGCGAGGATTTGCTGCAACAATTATATTCCCCTTTGAAATGAAAATACATCATATGTGATATATAGATCTACATTGTTTAATTTTTCGTTTTGTGTAAAATATGGCCTACATTTACTTATTTGAATTGCTAAGTCATTTTATGCTATCAATGTATTACAGATGGTCAGTAAAACAAACAAAAAAATTTCAAAACCTTAAATGCTACTTCTATTGGTGAAAATTGGATCCCTTTAATTATTTTATTGCATTTAAAGCAGCAGCTCGTTCACGAATTATCTTTGACTAAAAACTGATTTTTCACTTTATGTGTGTATTTATGTCCAACTATGCCCATCTACAGACGCATGGTCGGTGGTCACCGATGCAATAATTCGTGATTGTAAAACAATGGGTGATTTCCCTATCACAAGTTATACCGTCACAGACGGTATTGAAACTATATTTAGAATTATAAAACCAATATTAAGATTTTCTTTTTTCCTTTGCCGTCACTTGGCGGCTCATATTCACTCTGCGCGCATGCGCTTACTTCAAAAGCTGAAGTTATGAAATCGTTAACCAGCAGTGGTGAACACGCCATGCTGCGGAAAGTACCACGTGATACCACAAGCATCAGTGCTTCAGGGATACCATTTTCTATTTCTATTCGATTTTGCCGAATTTGCGTTTTCGAAAATAATGCTTTTCCGTGCGATGTGAAAAAAACCTTCCTGGGTATATTTTTCAGGAAACAAAGACCTTATCAACATTAACGAGGGAGAGAAGATTTTTTAAATTTCTACCGATCATCTGTCAACGAGCTGCTCAAACATTTGGATCTCGTACATGAATTTACTGAAGTCATAATTATATATTTTACCCAAATAGGGCAAATAGAAACAAGACGTTTTTAAGCTCAACTATTCACAACGAAATAGTTTTCATTCAATGTGTTTTTTCAACATCTCCTATCATTTCTCGTTATAGCATACAGCCTAGATGTATATGAGTATAGTGCGTCTATCAATCTGACCAAAGTACACGATCTTACTACGGTAATGTAGCGCAGCGTAAATAGGAGATGACTGTAGTCAAATTGATGCGCCTATCAAAGGAAGGTTAATATGTCAAGCTGTTAAAACATCGTTATATAAAACGTATCTAAGGATGATATCTTATATCGAAGATACTTTTATACGTTATAATATACAATTATGATCATAAAACAATTATTAGTAATTGGTGATATACCTAATAGATATAGACCTGGACATATGGCTGAAGTACTGAAATATATGTTTTACTGATCACAAAGCAATTAAATTACTTTAAATTGGTGTAGACCTAATACCCATTAAACAATAACTAATATGCTTTGTTTAATTGAACTAATGACTACATCCATTTTTACGAGGGATCAATAAATATTAGGAGTTTTATTATAACGCACGTGCTAGTAAAACAAAAACATCAATAAAATCCATCATTGCAAACTATGACTTTATATTAATCACCATTCGGAACATGACAATATATAGAAACCCTAATACAGCATTATTTACATGGTAAATACTGAGCAGGAAGGTGTCATCATGGCGTCGTATTCCGCATTCACTGTCTTCCCTACCGGTACAGCGTGCTGTAGTGTAAACAACCTCTGTCTACAATGTGTCAGATGCCGTTATATTTGGGGAATAATAAGATGACAACGATCTGATGCAGTTCATATATTGATTTGGTATTCAATTTCTTTCGTGCATCTTATATTTATATACACATCTGTTGACAGATTGTCATAATAATTATGGTTTTATTTTTATCATAATGCAAACTCCTTTCATATGTACTGTTGTAGATCTAAATTTAGAATTTAATTTTACAGGACCAGCCGGAAAAAGCCAGTATAAATTTAGTTTCAATATTGCCAGAAAATTAATTACCATAGTCTAGTATTTGTATGTGAATTCGAATCTGCCGCCTAAGCGTACAATGGGCAGTATGTGTCGACTGATGTGACTGGCTGCTACAGCTGATCCGCGCACGATTATGTAGGTCTTCGGATGCTGGCAAGATGCTGTCAACCAATTAAAACTTGCGAGCATTTTGAAAGCTTCAAGGGAAGCAACTCTGCATATACAAAAATAATACAGTTTAACAGGTTATAAAAGATAAAACGCTCTTAATTTGACATCTAGATCAAGTATAGATTCAGCAATATCAAATAAGTCTGAAATGTGAGATAATTCTTAACAAATTCATTTATAAAACAATAAATCTTCAATGATAGACGCCTAGCAAATTACACACTCATATATGTTAACGAGACAAAAAGTAGTTCTTGGAAGCATTGACAATGTATCTCAAAGCTTAGCTTAATATGCCTTAACATCTATAAATATCAAAATTACTATTTGTTTTACTCCTGAATTCTGAAAATAAATAGACATAACATCTTTCAATGAAAATACAACTACACCATATCACTACTCGTTTCTCAGAAAAGTAAACATGGTTGCCATTGTCAAAATGCAGATATCAATGCAGGCATAAAAATCGTACTTAATAACACAGGGATGGAATTAAATAAATATAATGGATGTTATTAAATGATATTAATAAGGCACAATGAAAGGATTAATAGTGTTAGAATAGACAGAATGTCTTTTTAATTAAAAGGTTAGTATAATTAGTTCAAATGGAAAACTAAAATGACTTAAATGGGTTACAGTAGAAACATGCATCAGGAGATAAACAACTGCTCTCTTTGATGAATGGGTAATCTTGTGCTTCTGCTTTGGAGATTGTTCTTTTGTTTCTGGACATGCAGAAAGACGGTCTTGTCAGTTGTGACAATGCAGCTGAAATAATATTGTCTTGCTTACTATTAAGTGTCTTTTCTAGACAACTGCAAAATGTTATTGTCAAGATTTTCGTATTTCGTCAGTAACGTCGTTTTTTTTTTATTAAAAATTAAATGCATTGTTTTGTGTAATTTTGTTGCTAAGTCAAACGAGCATTGATGACGTCTTGTATGTTATGTTGTTGTTTTGTTGTTGTTGTTGTTTGTTTTGTTTTTTTGTTTTTTTGTTGTTGTTGTTTTTTGTTGTTTTTCCTGTACAAATGAACTTTTATTCACCGTTTTATTTTTTCCAATTCACGATATATAAACAGCTTTACATTCATGATTATTCATTAATGATTGTACAAACCAAACAAATTTATAGTTATAATTATTGCAGAAAGGTAGTAGTTTGGTCAGAATGTGTTTCGTCAGTGAACACAAAATTGTAGGAAACATAGCAAGAGTCATGTTTTTTCTCGTGGACGACTTGCACAAATTATTTTATATTTTATTTTCCAAATCCTTTTGTCGAAAGATATTCGAGTTTTAGAGTAAATTTTAGTAAAGTGTGTGTTATGTAAAGTGTTCCGTACATAAATCAACTTAATAAGACGGCTATTGATCAAAAATTGCAAATGATGCCTGCAAAATAATCTTATGTTTCTATGTAGTCAATTTGTATCAAGGTATCAGAAATAGGACCCAGTGAGGGACGTAATAAGCTGTAAATTGGGGTTGTTATCGCTAGTTTCATCAGACATCACGACTGTTGGTATGTCTAAGATAGACGATTGTACGTAACTGTACAGAATAATCCGATCTTTGATTTATGGTACGACGCTAATGTCAAGAGAGCTGGTATTTCTTTTTCTGATTAACAGCAGGCAACGCAATGAAAGATCTTTAAAATAAGTCTGGAAAATAAATTTGAACTGAAGGGTTGATGAAAAGCAAAGCCATCGGAATTTTTAAGGAAACCGTTTCAGTTTAAGTCGTGATGTTAGTATAGACAGTCAACAGATACATGGCTGAAGTACTGAAATATATGTTTTACTGATCACACAGCAATTAAATTACTTTAAATTTGATATCAAGAAAAGAGGTTACAAATATCAAAAGGAAAAAAAGGGTATGAGCAGCTTTGAACTAACAACCGTTATATTATTACCTTATGTTTCATAACTTTAACACAGTGTCTTAAAATTCATCTTTTCACTTATATAACTAGAAATATCATTTAATGTGATTAACAAACACAAACACGCACACACACACACACACACACACACATTCGACATTGTTATCATGTACCGTGAGTGTATGACGGGATGTGACTTAACGTACGCGACGCGAAGAGCATGATCCCTATATATCTCCACTTTTTTAAAGCGGGGTAATACAGGACAGGACTGTCCTATTCCTGCCCTTTGAAGTGCGGTATAATAATATTGATTGGTCATAACTATAAGATCATTATATTCAGAAAAGGTGAAAAAGACATGCCAATGTGAATTTTTAGTGGGAATTACTATTGTGAATTACTAGTTAAGTCATCAACATGTGTGCATTGAATCAGCTGATTATGACTAATAAATGACAGTGTGTATAAGGACATAGAAATTGTTCATTATATGCCGGCGAGCAGCGTAGCTCGTCCTACGTTATCACGTAGACTTCTATTTGGATCAACATTTCAGAGCACTATGGATTTTATTTTTTTTGTCACAGCCGTTTATCGTATGGTCACGCCATTTTGTTCACAAACTTAAAACGCGTTCTTCAAAGTCGGTAAAAAACGTCTGATTGTACTGGACCCAGTCCATTTTCGGGTGTTCGTCTGATTCATTTTTTTTTTGTTAAGCTTTACTAAGACTCTACTACTTTACTAAGAAACTAAGACTCTCTTATTTATAGCAACGAAAACTTCTTTTCCTTTTGTGATTGGTGTAAAGAGGGTTATTAAAGGTGACGTTCAAACATACATTTCACTTGACAGATATTAGATTGACTGCAAGTCAACAGTTTCAGCTTCAAAACATTAGTTGCAGGTGTTGCAACAAAACTTGAGGTAAAATTGCTTTATATGTAGATATGCATGGAGGATGGAATTTGCGCTCTATGATCTGAAACTTAAAAAAATGAAGGTAGATATATCAGCGAACAACGCCGGGTTTTTCTCATGTCAGCGTTTTGTAAATACGGCAAGAAAAATAAGTCGGCCCAGTATATTTGGGCGTATATTGCCACGCTTTGCGGTGCTCTTGTTTATTAATGTTGAAAGATACGACTCACTGATAACGGCAGATTTTCCTTATAAGGCACATTCGTATAAGGTTTACCTAGTCAGCTTATAATAGATATACACTTAGGATGCGAATACTAAGATTAAAGCACATTGGGTGAGTAATGTCATATAAATCCGTGTAGTGGATTTCAGAAAATAAGAAACAACTTCAGTAGAGCATATTCCTACAGAGTAATGTTTATAAAAAATGAATTACGAGTGAGAATGTTCGGAAATGTGAAAATTGTACTAAATTCAGAATAAAGGGGAAAAAGAAACTTAAGGCATCCTGTTAGATTGAAACTTCCAAGCCCAAGGGTTAAATGTTCATTTCAATTTGTGAAATAAATCCTGAAGAAGACATCCTGTTAAATATTTAAGTGGGACTGTCTATTTATCTCGAATACAGTAAATTAAGTGAAATGCTGACCATTATGGGAAAAACAGTTGCAGATTCTATTCCCCTAGCAGTTTACTTATCTACTCCAGATCAGCTGCAGCAGCTGCAAGTATTATTTTGTGACTGCCTTGCGTATTCACGGCAACTTCGTCTATTGACGGAATTCTTGTATCTTCTACGTTTTCTTTTCTTGTTCAATTCAAGATGAATTTCTTTTCATAGCAGCCGCTCAACCCGTAGCAGCGATGCGAACTGTTGTTGCAACGTATGTGTTATAATAACGAAGGATATTTTGGAATCGTAAAATTCTAAAGATTGTTCTGAATTACATACATAAACTCAACAACTTTTCTAATAGGGCACCCTTTGATTTTGATATTTTTCAATACTGGTGAATATATTGATGGTAAACCATCACAATTGAGTTACCATGAACATAACCTTGAGGTATACATGGATTTTGCCAACAAAAACATCGTGAATTAAACCTATGATTTCTATTTTGTAATAAACAGTTCTTTAATTTAAATACATTAGATTTTCATACACTTATTTTCCTTGTGATATTTTGATGAAATTATCAGGTGACCAATTAGAAAAGTTGTTGAGTATATTTTCTGCAAAATATAGTCATAAGAATATTGCGTATATATTAGTTATCCGTAATAAACATCATAATATACCTTCATCGAATTTACTTTGTCAGATGGAAAAACATGCGACATGACCATAAACTTATTTTTAAATTTGAAAAAAAAAATACATGTAGATATTTATGAGTTAACCTAGATGGCTTTGTCGGACACTTTTTTAAAAATCATGTTTTGTTCTCCATATCTATATTATGCTTTATATGCAATATTTCAAACAAACATGATTTTTCTCAAAATATATATCTGAGAAACAAATGAGAATGGAGCTCAAATTTCTAGTGTTCATGTGTGTGAAATAATAATGATAATAAACGTTTTAGCAATCTAAGGGCACGACATATTCCTTATATGGCAGTCATTACAAATCAAGTGTCGTGTCACCTGGTTTGACTCTATACACTAGCAGGGCTACACTTTATTGAAATATTCATGTGAGCATTTCCTATTTCTGGTGTCATATCAGAACAAATATATACAAAAATAAATTGTTTTGATATACAAAACATATGCTGTTTGTAGATTGTGAATAAACATAACATGTAACCTTGGTAGTGTTTTAATATAACTGGTCTTATACCATATGATTGTACGATATACGATGTTATTCTTATCAACAATAAACAGAGGGAAAATGCAATATAATTATGCTGTAATTATCTCATTCGCCATGATATGGATGGTGATGTTATTGATGATGATGGTCAATGATGAAAATCACGAATACCAAAAGTATACCTCTGGGCGATATGTATGCCAATATACCAGAGAGAGAGAGAGAGAGAGCAGTAACATACGACCCATGGAATGTTCTACAGTCATAGTTATTATTCTATATTTTACCCAAGGTGTCAGACATCATGTCGTAAAATGATTTAAGATTTTCTGAATCGCCATTACAAATGCGCCGTATCGATTTCACGAAACATAAAACGCCTTTGTAATAAAAAAAGGTCTGTCGTTAGCAACTGGGATTGGTTGTAGATATTTAAATTTTATTATTTAAATAGAAATATTTATTTCTATGTGTCACTCTTTTTTAAAAAAGGTATAATTTATTCAATTCATTTTAAATTCGAGTGCATGACATATGTTCTACTGTGGTTGAATGGTTATGGTGTCTGCCTTGGAAGCGGCAGGTCGAGGTTCGATCCCTGGCCGCGACATGCCAAAATCGTGAAAATAGTACTGGTATAGGTTCCTTGCTTGGCGCTAAGCATATAAGGGTAGTTCCAGGACTGGTTAGCACGATGTCAGGATACTTTGACTTGGTGTGGTATCATGTCATATGTCTACGGCGTGATACTGCAGTGTAGCAGCAATTTATCTGTCTCAAGAAGACACAGTCGTCATATGGCTGAAATATGAGTACTATCGTCGTAAAATGCTTTTGAACATAATATGATCTAACTATACTGAAATCAAAATACCGATGAATGAAAAGTGATTTAGATGAAAACTCAAATAAGTCCAACCATTTCTTTTCACACGTTTATGTAGGACAAGAGTGCATTTATGACCATTGTATCTGACATAGTACACCTGATTTCATTTGATATATCAGATGTCATGTAATCTGGTACATGTAGCTGTGATGTCTGGTTATGATGGAATATTCTAAGGTAACTGTGACAACGGTGATGTCATCTCAAACAATGGCACAAAGATCGAAGCATGGCATCTCGAACGGGAGTCAAGGAATTTCTGTCTCAAGATTTGACAGTTGAAATATACGGATGAGTGTAAGGACGTTACTAAAACAGATGCGGGTCTAACAGCCATTCTTCCTTGCTCTTGGGAAGTTGGTTTCTCTTCTTATTCCACAGATGTCATGTCCAATAACATACATAAAACTAATTAGCAATTACTTTTTTTATTAGTAGTAACCGCTATGTCTGTAAATTTAGTTTTTTTTTTTGTTTTTGTTTTATTGTTGTTGTTTTGTTGTTGTTGTTTTTTTTTTGGGGGGGGGGGGGGGTTCCGTCACTTCCTACTAGTAAAATTAGTCTTGATAATGTGATAATGACATAAAGAATGTTCCTGGATTTCTTACTTGCTTATCAAAAGTAAAATAAAAATTCATTTTGCGCAATCGGCCGTTTGTGATGATAATTTCTCCCAAATTCCATATAGTTCGTCGAAAACGGAATTGTTTTATATTAAAATAAAGATTTGCTCTATTGCGGTAAGCAATTATGGTATAGGACATGAGGTAATCATTAGTGAAAAACAAAACAATTGTAAAGAAGGTAGCTATCCCCTGGAGACTTCGTATTTCAAGGGATCAACTTTATTTGATCAACTGCAGCTAAAATGTGACCATTATAGTTCCAAAAAAATTAAATCCTGTCAAATGAAATCCATAGAAAAAGACATGTTTATGGGGAGTATACGGAAGCTAGCTGACCCCCTAGGGGCCTCATATTTCAAAGTATAAGTTTTATTTTAGCAATTATGGTACAGGACTGTGAGATGACCATATCCTCCCTATAAAACTAAATTCTGACCACTGGCTTCGTATGGAAAGGGCCTAATTTTCAAGAAATCAATTTTATTTTAGCAATTATAGATGAGGGCCATAAAATAAATTCTGACCATTGGTTTCAGAGGAGACGATTTTTAAAGTTTTTTTGTTTGTTACCATGGCAAGCTGATGTCGGTATACATCAAGTTTGTTTTACTATTTAAAGTGCCACTTAAAGTTGCAATACTACCCAAAATCAATGTTATAAATACAGAAAATAAGGTGAAAATATGAAAATTCAATCTTTCTTTTGTCTCTGTAGGTCAAACGATTAGCCCAACTAATGTCGACAGAGTCACCAATATATTAAATGACTGTAGGAAATTAATTCCTCTATGCCTTCACAAAGATTACCCGAATATTTACACGAAGACTTCCGAAAATCGATCGAGCTCTGTCACGTAGTCAGATTGGTCCTTGTAGGTCATGCATAATCATAAGCGATTGTAACCAAACAGTTATTTAGCGAGTGTCCCCATGTATAATACGTGTACGGTGTGAATGTTGAGGTATATGTTTGTCAGGCACATGCTGGCCAAACAATTCAGTAAAGTTCTTTAGAGAAAATGAATTAATGTGTTCACTAGTTGCATAACCTTTGTTTTTTCAACGGAGTAATATTTCAATAAAGTTAGCCCTGTACTCCCAGATGAAATGGTGCATGTACTTCTATTTTGAGATGGCTTGATTTTATATTTATGTAAATTAGGCATTTCCGGTACTTGTCAAAAACAGCCGAATCAGTGGCCGTGAAATTACGTACTTGTTGATTTGATAACGGTATTGTAGATGATCCGAAGGGGGTCAGGAGAGTTTTTATGAACATTTTCTTTACCAAAGCACCATCATAGATGATAAATGTCTATGATTTGTTACAAACTGTGAGTTTCAAAATATTCGAGCTAAAGTGACGAATGTATAGTATAACACTCAATTTTCATAAATTTCTGCAAAGTGGTTTCAGAGGATGCTTTTAAAGAAAATTATGGACGACGGACGGATGTTGTGTTCATACTCTTTAGCCAAAAAGGGAGACAAAAAAGATGGCGCAGTGACGAATCAACACTGTATAAAGAAAATCAAGGTTCTTTAGTAATGATGTTTTTGTTTAAGAATATCTTAAATTGAAAAGTTTGCGAAAAATTATGGTGGATCAACCGAAATTGTATAAATTTAAAAATAGTTACATATCTGGGGAGGGTATTACGTGTTGCTCCAAAACATGGGATCAGGCTGTAAAGATAAGTTAACTCGCATCGATGAAAACGAATGGTGAATTACATTTATGTATCTAAGTTAAATCCTTGATTTCACTGGATAGATTTTACTTTTTACTTCTTTCTAGATTTTGACACGTTATTATTATTAGTAAAGCATTATTATTAATTGGTTAAACATTATGATATTTTGCACACAGATTTCTGAAAAAGAGGCCTTCGAGCTTAAAATGACCAAAATACGAAGGATCAATCCAGACATGCTGTGTTAAAGGATGGAAAACTTTTTTCCTGTGGATGTTACTGGTAGATGTCAGAAGGACCTCTTACTCTATGGAAACCATTGGAAAGAACTGCTGGCTCTGGCTGCAACATTGTTTACAGGACAGCAATCATCGTAGACAAGGTGGTCCATGGTCAACCCTACCTGGCCCATCATCTTAACGGTGATCCAAGCGAAACGACCGACGAAAGATAACACACGGCTGATCACGTCTTTGCACAGTTGTAATATTGTTTTCAGACATTGTACTTTATCCGTCAGGTTTGAATAATTATGTTTCTTTTCCAACATGGATGTACAAAGGTATGTATATTCTTAAAAAGGAATGTTTTAAGCTGCATGAATTGTACAGGTGTGTGTAAATGAATCATACGCATAATGTTAAGTTTCACCAAAGACCTAAACCCAAAGATAAGCAAATCATTTAAGCGTTTGAAGGAAATCTCGCATACCCTCGGAGCCACCGCGATATTGTGAGAAAAAGCCGGTGCGCTTGTACTGAAGTAACTGATGGACGGAGTTGTGTTCCGACGCCATTTGAAAGCCTACGATGATCATCTACAGCATAAAGTGCACGTGAAGAACATGGTAAACTTCAGCTGACTGTAACTGGTATAACGGCGGATACAAAGTAAAATAATGACTGTTTAAATCCGAGAGTAATCAATATAAGGTCTTAATGATTGATTAAGGACTGAAAGGAAAATATTTCAGGAAGGAAATAGTTCAATTAATGAAAAAAGATAATATTTTCAAATATTTCGGCAAATATTGCCTTTATGAAGAAAATGTGAAAATTATGTTCCAGCGTTTATGTTTGTACTGTCGCAATATTTTTAAATGCATTTTTTCTCTTCATAAAGGCAATAATTTTTGTAGGGAGTTACTTTATTTATTTACTAGTATTTAAATGGTTAGAGCGTCCGCCCTGGAATCGAAAAGTCGTAAAAAATTGAAACCCCTTGCTTGACGCTCATTATTTTTCCAGACATGGTTTACCCGGTGTCAGAATAGTGTGACTAGGTGTCTACGGCGTGATGCTGCAGTGTGACGACACTACATCTGTCTCAAGCAGACATACACTGCGCGAAATTTGGGATTTACTTGGAAATTAAATTTGCCAACATTCCGCCTGAAAAATTTACTCAACATTTCGTGAAAAATTTACCTGAAATTTAAGTTAAGTAAATTGAAGTAAACATACTTAATTTTTGGAATGTTGGAAAAATTAAAAATTGTATTATCAAAATGAAACATAATAAAATGAAATTAAAAAAAAGAAAAAAAAAAGAAAAAAGAACGTAGTTCATTTCTAGAAATTAGTGATAGTAATGAAGGTTACGGCATCTGCCTTGCAAAGCAAAATATCAATTTAACGTCATCAGTATAATCGGCACGTGCCAACTAAAGTTGAGGAACACCATTGATTATGGTTAAGGATTAACACCTTTGACAGATTAAAGTTCTTAAGGTATCAGTTTATTATGAAGCTGCCTAGTTAGTCTAAATAAATAAAACCTCATGTACTATATACTATTTATTCATTACTTTTACAAAGTTTATACAAATAGTTACAAGCAATTAACAGACATCCCGTGCAGAATATTTCCTGGTCTTATAACAATCCTGGGAATTTCTTGGGATTCCCAGGATTTGTTGTGTCAAAAACCTGGTAATCAAGGCCAAGATTCACCGGGGGGGGGGGGGCTTTGGGGCTCCAGCATCCCCCCCTCCCCACCCAGCTGGCCGATCATACAATTTTCCAGGTGACTGAAATTGCCTTGCTTGGATAAATGCTTGTGGTAAGTAGTGGAAATCCCCATTGTGAGCCCCTAACTGAAATAAAAGTTAGCTAATTGACCAGTTACCCAGGCCGACCCCTAGCTGCTGTGAGAGCATCCGCTCACACTTACCTCTGCTGTCACCCTGGTAACGTCATTGTGTCTGCTCTAATCTGAATCAGCCAAACGCGTGTGTGCATGTAACATATGTCAATTAATGCACTGATAGCAATTAGTATAAATTTAAGTCGTATTTATTTTGCATATTATAGTAAAATTGATAAACGAGGATCAAATCAAACTCAGTGTTATATACACTTTTGAACTGCGACAAAAAAAAAGATCCTAACACATATTTTACGATTTTATGGATGACTGGAGTGCTCTCTCCCCTCTCTCTCTCTCTCTCTCTCTCTCTCTCTTACATATTATAAGGTGAACATAAATACGTATTCAAACAGAAAGGAATCATATTTAAAACAACAAATGACAATAACAGACATGTTAATGTTAATAAATTTAATAGAATATAACAAATTTATGTTCTTTTAGTAGATCCCAAAAATATAGTGTAATACTGTATTGTGAAAAGAAAATAATAACCTTCTCAATCACATACATTTTCATATTTAAACTTCTTTTTTCAATTTATATTTTATTTTTAAGGAGATTTAATATAGCCGAAAAGTCCCCCAGCTGTGCTTTGATTTGATTTAAACATATATTATTACTCATATTACATACATAAATTCATATATGATACATATACTTAAATTATGAGCAAATGGATAAACCACAAGTTATTACAACTTAGATTCGGTTTTCTCCAAAAGATTCGGTTTTCTCCTAGCTTTGCTGCCAGTGCCATAAGAATCGTATAAATGGCAATATATATCATACAGAAAAAATATTTTCACAGATCTAGATATATTGGTTTAGAGGGATATGAGCTAGATCCCCGGCTACCATCTATGGTTTTTGTATGCGCGAAATCTTTACGGAGGATGTGAGCCTAGTACTGGTCCTTCCCAAGAACGATGGCTAGTTTAACTGCCCGCCTGGGTCAAGAATCTTGTCAAAAAAGAAGAAATAAGGTGCATTGAAGTTGATTTTACGCACAAAAAGCATAAAAAACGCTGATGTAAAAGTTTCGGCCACATGCAATAAAATGTCTTAGCCCAATGCTTATATTTCAATATATAAATCCTATATCTAACTATAAAAAAGCTACCATATTTCGATACGACTCATAATGCATCTCCGTCATCCTGGAATCATTTTTTTTCAGGGGGGAGCATGCCCGCCCAAGGTTTAGATTTCAATATAGAAATCAATAAATCATATATCTAACTATAAACAAAAAAAAAAATATCATACCCCCTCCCCCTTCCCGATACCCCTCAGAATGCATCTCCGCAATCCTAGAATCATTTTTTTACGGGGGAGCTAGCATGCCCCCGGACTCGCCTAGCACTGACATCACAATCATGTCTTTAGTGGGGCCCCCCCCCACCCCCCCCCCCCCCCCCCCCCCCCCCCCCCCCCCCCTCACACACACACACTTGAACAATTCTGGATCCGGGCCTGGGAGTGTTCACAAGCAATATTGGTGACGACGCACGACGGACGAAGGGTCATCAAAAAAGCACACATTAAGCACGTTGTGCTCAGGTGAGCTAATAAAAAATACAAGTGTAAGTTGTTTTTATATTGAACATAAATTTTATGCAGTTTTAATCTTACGTACATATATATACTAGATTCAAAATATTGCAAAAACTCTCAAACGAGAAAAAAAACCCAGCAACAACATATTTTCATAGTATTTGCAGAGATGTGATTATACCTAATGTAGCTCCGTGGTATTTGTATCAGGATAGAATATCATTACCATGGTTTTGCAAAATATTCTTTTGAAATACAAATGATTAGATCTATAATTATTAAGACCCTTTTGCTATGGTTTTAACTTAAGATTTGATAATATTCACGTTTTAAGTGTCATGTTGTTTTTTGTTTGTTTTTTGTTTTTTTCGAAAACAATTACGCAAGGTTACGAATTAACCGCGACCAGAATGAAGTTGTTGCAAGGTTTCAGGAATCCTACGCTGAAATATAGTGCCAAAATTGACGCTAATTTATTTGTATTTTAATATTATTTTACATCATAAATCATATAATTCGGCAAAAAATATATTTTTACTCTCTTTTGATACCAACATTTTATTTCGTAATTGATTTTAACTTTCCCTCTTTTAAATTTGAAAACCGAAATAACAGCGTTGCATTAATCCGCCATTCTGAAAACTTCAGCGGTTGAACGACATACCATGTAAACGCCATTAATTCGCAATATTTTCTCAGATGGCATTCATTTTATTATAAAGGTAAGACAGTTCATTAAAAATATTAGTATAAATTATGTTGGTAGTGAAATATTTATTTCAAATTATCCTTAGAGTGGAATTCCTTCGTGTGCAAATGGCGAGGGATGGCTAGTTTTTTTATTGCCCGTCGATGGCCTAAACAAACTTAATTGTAGATCAATACATTTTCTATGTTTTGTTGAGTCTCAATTCTTTTAGTTTAATTTGACTCCCAGAACTTATTTTTGTGCACGCTATGTGCAAATTAATCTCTCGGGGAACTAATAAATAACGAATCGATCGGCCTCGGTTAACTTCGTCCATAATTCAAAAAATGACTTTAAAGAAAAAATAATGTTCTGTAGACATTTTATATAAATGTATGTTATGAAATGTGTTATCTACAATATCTGCAATAAAAGAAAAAAACATTTCGGTTTACACAATAATATTGTTGTTGGATTGTCTTGTAGATAATAAGTTTGAAAAAAAAAATCTCTTTTGTTTTACTCCTTTGTTGAATCCCACTGAGTCACTGCTTGAATGTCACATCTGCTGGCTATGACATTGAATACTATACAAAATTGAGCCTGTATTATAGTAATTGTCATGGCTTTAATGAAATGACATCTGATTTATTTAACTTTTTTCTTCAGCTGAAACAGCCTTGCTGTAGCAACATGTTCTACAATGTTTTGGTCCACTTTGAAAACAACGCACATTTGGATCATGGTGATTTAAAGCAAGTTACCACTCTTATTATAGATACGTTTTTGGAGAGAAAAAAGCATTCTAAGGAACTTTGCAAAAATTTTTTTGCAGTTTGAAATGA